>JAQZBX010004289.1:51012-61155 GCA_029593785.1 Cabassous unicinctus | reverse complement strand
TTCTTGCTTGGACTGGGGGCGGAGCGAAGGGAGCAGATGGGACGGGTCTATTTGGGCACTCACGCGCGAAGTGGCCATTTTGATGACACGAGAAGCATGCACCAGCATGTGTGACTGCATTAATGGAGACGGCTAGTGCTTGAGTTAGAGAAGCAGTTAAAGAGGAAATCATTTTATCCTCATGCTCCGCAAGGGAGGCAGTTAAGACGGCAGCAGAATTAGAACCTTTATCCCTACAAGCGAGTACCCAGTCTTCAGGGTTGCCGTTTCTAAGCGGGGTGATAGCCTTGCGGCATTCTCCGTTCGCGCCTTCCCACAGCAGGTTGGTTATAAGGGCCTGTGCGGTGGCTGCATGTGCCACTTTACGCTCTACGGCTTCCTTGACTCTGCTGTAGAAATCAGCAAAGCTTTCGTTGGGCTTCTGAACTAACTGAGACATCACGATAGGGACACCCTTGGGATTTACTTTTTGAAAGGCTCGTTGAGCACAGAGGCGGCATTGCTCAAAATAGCTGTCATCATTATCCGCTTGTGCTTCGGGGGAGGAGTAAGCGCCTTTGCCTTTCAGCACGTCAGCCGTTATGGCGGATTTTGAGGCTCTGGTGCGGCGGGCTAAGGCCTCGGCCTCATCGTAATAAAGAGCCTTCCAAGTGATATAGTCACCGGGGGCCAAAATAGCGCGAGCTAAGTTCTGCCAATCGATGGGGCAATTAATTTGTAGGGAGATGTTGTCTAATAGCATTTGGGCATACGGGCTGTTGAGGCCATCCTCTTGGACGGCTTTCCGGAGGGTGGTTATGGTCTTATAATCGTGGGGATACCAGAGATCGGAGCGATCGGTGCAGCGGTGCTGATTCACTGGAAATACCTGGGGTGGGGGCCGCTTAGGGAGAGGAGCGGCTGCCTCCTCTCGTGAAGCAGTGAGGTCCCTCCTCAGAGGAGGGGCTTTTCTAATGGAGGGATTTTGGGGAAAGGGGGCCTCTTCTAGGCACAGAGACGTTTCAGGGGGGAAGGGATCCTTTAAGTGAAATTTGCCTTCGCTGAATGTATCGAGTGACCTGGGGGGAGGGTACGCTTCCACGGGAGGGTTTGGCATGGGACCTGAGTGGAACTGAGACAAAGATGGATAAGGAGAGGCAGAGGCAGCATGCAAAGGAGGAGCCTCCGCGCCAGTATATGGAGGAGAGGCCTCTGTGCTCGGGGATTCGGCTAAACACAGGGGAGATTTCTTATTTTCATCCAACTCTTTATCGAGGTCAGGGGAAGTGGGTGCCGGATCCTCAGGTGGGGCGCCCGTTAAGCAGGCGTAGATGGCAAGTAGAGCTGGGATAAGGCCAAGCGGGAAGTTTTTCCCTTCATGAACCTCAGCCGAGCGCACGCGTTTTAAAAGTTTAGCCCAAGTTTGAGGATCCCATAAGGAGGCTGTAGTTAGCCAGGGGTTGAACTGAACAATTAGGTTCCAGTATTGTGCAAGCTCCTTTTCAGAAATCTTAATGCGCCGGCTGGCTAACAGCACGTGGAGGATCTGGGCCTGAGGGGTTTTTACAGAAGAGGGAAGGTTGCCCATGAGGGAAAATATTTACACGGGGTTACTCACCTGAAAGTGCGCACGGCGCGATTACCGCTGGTCCCTGTCCCATCTCGATGGGGTCCCTGCTTGCGACGATGGTCCCTGTTCGGGCGCCAGCTGTCGGCGTGACTCTGCAGGCTCCGCTGCCGATCGCTGACTACCACTGACCACCGCCGCCTGCCGCCGCCACCGATCGCCACCCCCGGGGCGGTTCCCTTGGCGATCAGGCGGTCGGGGGACGAAGGGAGGGGGGTTGCGGCCCACCGGGCTCAGGCGTCCCCGAGCACAGCGAGCCAAAGGCCGGGGTCTGCGTCTGGAGTCGCAGACGAGCGGGGAGACGGACACTTCCCGGTTACCAGCAGACGATGAGTAACGATTACGGAGACTACCACACACTCTGGAGACTAGGCTGGGCTTCCAAGTCTAACTTTATTAGGCGGGCTCTGATATTTATAAAGAGCAGGAGGGGTGGAGTGAAACGGGGGAAGGGTAAGGCATACTGGGCAGATTTTGATTGGTTGGGATGGGTTTATGTCCATATAAGGTATATGCTAGAAAGGGGGTGGTGCTGAGCTGCGGTGGCCATCTTAAAGCACACGGCAAGGAGAGATTGCTACAGATGTCAGCAGCCGATTGGCTGCGGTAGCTGCAAAGGCGTCCGCTCCTGATTGGTTGCGGCATTCGGCGCCAAAACGGTGTCCACGCCTCGGTCTTCTCGGGCAGCGCACTCAGAGCTTCCGCACCGCCCTCACCCCCCCACCACACCTCCTCCCACACTCCCATACTGGTCTTCACCAAGAATCTAATTTTATCCTGAGCACCCCATTTCCCCAAGTGCCCCCACACCACCATCCAACAAAGCAAGACACCTCAGATCTCCCCTCGATGCCTCCCTGCCTTATTTCTTACATCTGGTCAGGCACTCATCAGTCCACCTCCCACTCCACCTTCTCCTTCCCCGCTGCCCTCCTTCCTGGACAGCTGAGACAGCCTCCTGACCAGATCTCCCTGCCTCCACGCTTTCCCCCTTCAAAACCCATGTTTTCGCCGCAGCCCCACCTGCCTTTCTAAAAGAGAAAGCTTCCCAGGGAGACTTCTGCTGGAAGGCCTTCCCTGACGCCCTATGGCCTGGGAACCGGGATGTGGTCCATGCAGCTTTCGAGGCCACATGGCGGCCCTTTCTTCCTTTGCGTTTCTCCCTGCCCCTCAGGCGCGCACCGCTCTCTTTCCTCTGGGCTGCCATACGAGGTGTTCCGCCTGCCAGTGCATGCAGTGCTGTGTTTCTCCCTCTCTCTCCTCTCACGTCCCCTGCACCTCACCTGCCCCAGCAGTCCTCAGCTCAGCCTTTGCCCTAGAACCTTCCTGAATACCCTCGTCTACCTATCTGCGTCTGGCAGTGCTCCTGGTTCTCGCGGGACAACCTCGCTTCCCTATCCCAGGGCCAGATGATGTCTGTCTGTCTCCACAGGGGCCAGCCCGGCCTGCTGCATTGCAGAGTATCACACAAAGCCATGGCCCCGCTCCAGTTAGGGGTTCAGTGACGACCTCTTTGGTTTATGCTGCTGAGCTGATTGTGGAGGGGAACTAGAAGAGCCTGAGGTCTTGAATGAAACCAGCCGCCGGGGATGGATGCTGTCAAGGTCAGAGGGAGAGCGGCCCCGAGAAATGGCCGCAGATTGTGCGGTCCATAGCGCAGCGAGATGAGGGTCCCATCACCTGCACAGGTTGATTGGGGAAAGGGACGCCTGGAGGACACCTAGCGAGAGCAGACCGGCTGTGCAGGGTGTCACTTCCCTTTAAGATAATGTCCAGAGCTCTTCTCCCTACTGGGCTTTTCCATGTTGGCAGAGCCCTCATTTCCTACCATAGTATAAAAAATACAGTCTATCTCCTTCCCCCTCCAGAAACATGCTGCCAAGCCACAGCAGGATTGAATTGCCTACCAATTACCGAGTTCTTTCTATGTTACCAGCCCTGTCCGATAATAACATGGGTTAATATCCCCATTTTCAGGTCAGAAAACTGAAGCTCAGAGAAGTTAAATGGCTGACCCAGTGTCACACAGTTAGACAACAGCAAAGTTGGCATTTGAAGCCAAGTCCAAAGACCAAGCTCATATTTCTAGGTGATTCACACAGCCTTACACAAATACGGGACTGGAAGGCGACTTGGAGACTATCTTGTCCAACAACCTCCATTTTCATTTCATTCTATTTTGCGGGCCCTCGGGATTATGGTTTTAAGATCCAGTCATGTGTCTATGTGAACACCTGGTCCATTGCTTTTAAGTGCTTCTAAGTGCTGCAGCCACCCAGGCTTACTGCCCACTGGTGCAGGGATGGACGCCAGATTACAGCTCGCCCTACCGCAAGCTACACCGCGATGAACGCCCACATTCATGACTCTGTTTTTAAAGGTAAGAAAATAAGCGCCAAGGAGTGGGGAGAGGCTTGCAGCCAGGCTTGGTCTGTGGGAGGCATTTTAAATGAGCACTTAGCAACCTTAGAGGGGTTAGGCATTCCTCTCTCTCCTGATAGCTGCAGGTCAGGTCAGGTCCCTTGACTCTTCCCTGTGGCTGGACCAGCTGGAAGATCATGTGACCACCTCTGGTTGGGGAAGGAGAGCAGCTTTACCTCCTACAAGGCACAGGTGGAACAGGGAAGACAACTATTTCTTCAAAGAAAAGAAGGGTCTAGTCAAAGAAACACAGATGTCCACTGGAGGAACTCACGGTCAAGCCCAGGCTGGGGACACCAGTGCTGGCCAGAGAGGAAGGGACTTTCGGGGGACGGCATGGTGACACTCCTTCTAAGGAGCAAGGGGATGAGTGCGTGTCGGTCCAACTCTGCCCCCGTGGAGGTGCGCCTTTCCCAGCAGTGTGTTTCCAAAGGAGCCACCAAGTGCCTCTCTGGTCCCACTGAAGAGCTGAGCAGAGAGCAGCAGGACTCCTAATTTTACTGCAAACCCCTGTCCCCAACTTGTCCCTGCCCAGAGGAAAGAGACAATGAGAATTTGCTAACAAAGATCACCAAGTTTTCTCAGAAGCAGGCATAGAGGCAATGAGACTCTCCGGACGTGGGAAGGGAGCTCCTTTCTGCTAAGCCCAGAGCACAATCCCCTTGCTGACAATCTAATCTCTCAGAGAGTAGAGGAACAAGAACAACTGCTTCCAGACTTAATTCTGGGCAACAAAGAACTGGCTGTTGACATGGGAGAGAAAGGCGATTTAGAAAACATAACCGTCAGCTTAGAACATGGATGTGATTAGGTATGTGGCTGGCCCATTTCTTTCGGCATGCCGCTCCTGCAATTTTGCTGAGAGCTTTTGGCTGGCTAAGGCTCATGCCAGGCCTGGCAGGGCAATCTGGAAGAGGCAGAGGGCTAACGTCTCTGGAAGCAGCCCACAACCATCAAAGGATGGGGTTTGGTGTATCCATACCCCAGCTTCTTTTCCTTCTGGTGGTGAACTCAGAGGTGGGCTCTGCAGGGTCCCCCGGGGTTCCTGGGTGGGGGGTTAAGTTTTTGTTGCTCACAGTGGTAACTTGTATGATGATGTGCACTTTATGAGCTTCTCTCCCTCCTTGCCTCACTTCCTCACTCCCCTACTGATGTTTCCTGGGATCGCTTTCCAAATGAACTACTTGCACGTGAATTCATCTCTAGGGGCAGGTCTAGGAGGACTCAAACTAAGAACATGTGATAACCAAGAAAGTGAATTCTGGAAAACTGGAGATGTAGTTGTAGAGTAGGTAAGCCTTTGGAGTCCGACAGTCTTTGTTTGAATCCAGCCTCTCCTAAGATTTGGCAGGCTCAAATGATGGATCATGGCATGATCTGGGCATCTCCATGGTGCTAAGACTTAAAAAATGCCAATGGATTGTGATTTTCTGGTTACTTCCCTGTCTTCTTAGAATGCTGTGAGCTTTGTGAGAATAAAGGCAGTGTCTGTGGGGATACAAGGAGGATCATCTGAAAATGACCCCCAAGAGCTTGCTCTGGGTTGTCAAGGCCTCCTCTTCTTGACTTCTGGGGTAACCAGGGGCTCGCTTGCTCCAGCAAAAGAGTCTATGCCTGCCTGAAATTTCCACAGGCCCCCAAAGTCCCACATGTAAGGCAACAAACATGCTGAAGGCAGATTCGTCAGCCCCCAGCGTGCCTCTCCATGGGATGTTGGAAAGATGGGAAACCTCATGTCTCTTCTTGCTAAGGTTTGTTTTTCAGGTTTCCGCAGTAAAGCCTGTCCCTTAAACCTTCCTGTGTGGTGTGCAGGAATTTAGCCCAAGCCCTGGCAAACAACAGGGACCATCACGGCAGCAACTGAGTATAGCAGTACTTCTTCGTCTTTGTATCCAGCATGCCAGCAGAGTGCCCAGCCATGAGAAGTGTAGGATAAATAGCCATTGATGAATGCATAAACCACTTGGAGGTTGGGTTCACTCCTTCCAAGGATGTGGGGTCAGCTCAGATTCCCAAGTATTAAGCAGAGACCCTATCCCTGCACTCTGTTCACTGTGCCCTAATTCTTGGAAATCCTGATAACGTTTACTCTATTTTCTAATTATATAAGCAGTATATGTTCTCTGAGCCCGATTTGGAAAATATAGGCAGTGTTAAATTTTTGATTATTTTTTTTGCTTTCTCAATATAGAATGTATGCTCAGAAAATTCATACATACATACACACACATACCCCAAGGATTTTTACTATATAACTGGGATCAACAGTATGATTTGCAGTTTTGACTTACAAACACTTTTCTGTCCTTAAAGTTCTCTGAAAATACCTTTTATAATCGGGGCACAATGTTCCACGATACACAGACTAGGTGATTTGTTTGCCCAGTCATCTGGCCACGTGTTTAGGTCGCTTCTGGATCTGGGACTGGCTTTGGTGATCGCTAAGTCTGCGCTTCCCACCTCAGGTTGATGAGTCCTTCCCCAGCTGCTTGATTCTCTTCCTCCTTTAGCCCATTTGCTGTCAGTACCTGCCTCTCTTGCTCCAGGGTTTGTGTGTAAGGACAATTCTGCTTTGGCTTCTTCTGCTTTCTCTCAACCAGCTCGTTTCTATGACTCATCTTCATCGGCTTCCTGAGGCTACTGTAGTTCTCCTTGGCTCTCTCCTGCCATCTCCTGCCCATTGGCTATGTCTTCGCATCTCTATCATCCTGGTTCAACCCTTACAACGCAGGCATGAACTGAGAAAGGACAGGCCTAAACCAACATGACAACATTTAATAGGTTTAATTGTGAAGTCCCATACTTGCTTTGTTTTCAATTATGTGCACATTAACGCGATGATGGGCCGGGTTATATGGAAGTTGCACGTGAAAATGGACCTAGAGGTTTTAATTGGTAATAAGTTCAATAAGAATCAATAATGAAAAGCTAAGGCCATTTCCAACTGCCTTTGTGTACTGTTTATAGGCTCAGGAACAACAGGGGAAAGTCACAGGGGGGCTGATTTCAGTTCAAAATAAGGCAAAATGTTGTAACAGGAAGTGCCCTCCATTGAAATGAGCTGCCAGCTAGCTGCCCATCGTTGGCAATGTGTAAGAAAAGATGGGATCCCTTATGCTCCTAAGATTTTACTGCGAATCACATGAATCTATTACCTACACTTCTGAAGAAGCACCGTAGGAGGACCAGACCCAGTGGGCAATGTGCACTCTGGGTTTGACTGTGAGCCTTCATTGTGCAACACCTTCCTGGAGCCAGGCAGGGCACAAGGCCTTTGAGGTCCACAGCGAGGTGTGTGGCCCTACCCTGAGGCAGGTCCTGAATAGTTCCCTCCTCCAGCCCTCCAAGCAGCCTCTTCACTAGCTTTGGGCCTTGGCAGAGTGAGGCAGCATCCAGTCTCATTAACTAGGAAAATCAGAGGTAGAGACAGTGTCCTACCCTCTCCCTGAGCCCTTGGCAGGCAGAGAGGAAGCCCCACCCTCATCCCCACATTGACCCCATGATGCTTTGCTGCTGTCACTGCACTGTCTGTACTCAGACAAGCCATGGCAACTCCAGCAGACACTTGCCTATTATTTATTCAACAAACAGACAAAAGGGATGGACTGCAAGGGTGATACACCAGTACCTAAAAGAATTACACCATTTACCTTAGGGAGAGAGATCAAGAGAGCAAAGTCTTAAAGGGCTGAGGCAGAGGCAGAGTGAAAGGATGTGTCCTCCAGGCAAAAAAGAACAAGCGCAAAAGCATGGGAGGCAGAGGGGCTTGGGAGAGGGAGTGGGGAAAGCAAGCACTCAATGTGGCCAGTAGCTTGGTCTGGGTGGGGCTGAAGTGCTGTGAAAGAGGGGGCTAAGATGGGAAGTTGGAAAGGTAGATCAGGGTCAGCCCAAGAACATTCATACGAAGGAATGTGGATTTTAGTCTGAAGGCTATGGGAAGCCACTGAAGAATTAAAGAGAAGAGAATGATGGAAGCAGATTTTCATTTTCAAAAGACAATTCTGATAACAGAATAGAGAATGGATTGAAGCAAAAGAAACTAGAAGCAGGATGGTCACTTAGGGGAGTGTCATAGAAATTCACGTGAAAAATGCTCAGCACCTCCACTAAAGCAGTGCATTTGGGAAAGGAAGAAGAGAGAGTTTCTATCTAATGATGTCACAGGATTGTTACAAGTAAGTATAAAGTAGGAAGGATTCTGGATGACTCCCATGTTTTCTGGCTTGAATAGCTTCAGATATGGTAAAGCCATTCCCCAAGACAGGATAGTCATGATTTCAGATATTCTGGCTTGTTGCCCTTTGAGCACACACTTACTTATCAGACCATAGGCCTTGATTTGAATTGAAAAAAAAAAAAAAAAAGACATATGCTATAAATGATTGTTCTCATAGTTTTGTAAGCCCAATATCTGAATCACTTCCTATGTTTAAAAATTTCCTACATCATAAGTCCTGATGGGAAGCAAAACCTTTAAATACCAAATTCTTGTGCCCTGGATTCAGTCATTCAGGGACTCTTGTCCTGAACTTTTTTTTTTTTTTTTAAGATTTATTTATTTATTTATTTATCCCCCCCTTGCTGCTTGTGTTTTACTGTGTCCATTCGCTGTGTGTTTCTTCCGTGTCTGCTTATCTCCCCCTTGCTGTGAGGTCCTGCTGCATCAGCCCACCGCGCCGGGTGGGCCAGCCGGCCTGCCCTCACAAGGAGGCCCCGGGAAGTGAACCCGGGGCCTCCCATATGGTAAACGGGAGCTCTATCCATTGAGCCACACCCGCTTCCCTGTCCTGAACTTTAAATAAGGAAGTGGTAGTAAGAAGAAGCAAGGACCATGAGAATCTCTGGCAGGGGTGGTAGCTGCAGCATCATGGAGTTTCTTGGAACTCAGAGGAGTGGTATTAGCAGAGCCATGCTGCATCTGGTATAACAGTGGCAGCAGTGTTCTCATGGATCCAGGTATGTGGCATAAGTTGGGTAGCCTCTGAACCTAGTTCAATAGCCTTTTTGGCAAATCTGTAAGCTACTACATAAGCTTTCAAAAATTATTTTTCCTCCCTAAATTAGCCAGAATTGATTTCTGTTGCTTGCAATTAAGAACCCTGGCCGATACAGACATTGAAGCCAGGAGTGGTTGCAAGCACCAGACCCTTAGGAAATGGGAGAATCTTGGCACAGTTTGGGGAGGTGAAGGCTGTGAAACTCTATCTAGTATTAAGGGATGGGACTCTGGCAGGCCATGGCATGCAAGGGAGAAAGAGCCGATGAAATGATCACCTATATGCATTTAGAATGAAGAGCTCATTGAAGACAAAGCTTTAGGGTTTGTAGAAGGCAGGATTGTGGTCTCCAGCAGATCTCACACCTTAATCCCAGGGATTGTGAATATGATGCACCCATAAGTATGTTACCTTACCTGGTACAAGGAACTTTGTAGATGTAATTAAGATTACTAATCAGCCAACCTTAAAATAGAGAGATTATCTTGAATTAACTGTGTGGGACCAATGTAATCCCATAAGTCCTTAAAAACAAAGGCAGCAAAGGAAGGCAGAGAGATGCACAGAAGGGGAAGTCAGAGAGATTTGAAGCATGAAAAAGTTTCAGCATGCTGATGCTGGCCTGAAGATGGAGGGGGATGTGTGTCAAGGAAACGGGACTTTGGTTCTGCAACTGCAAGGAACTGAATTCTGGCAACAACCTGAATGAGCTTGGGAGTGGTTTTCCCCAGAGCCTCCAAAAAAAGGGCATACAGCCCTGCCAACACCTTGGTTTCAACTTTGTGAGACCCTAAGCAGTGAATCCGATCATGTCATACCATACTTCTGATCTACAGAATTGTGAGCTAATAAATGGATATTGTCTTAAGATGCTGAGTTTGTGATAATTTGTCATGCAGCAATAGAAAACTAATACAGGTACTGTATTAGTCAGCCAAAGGGGTGCTAATGTGAAATACCAAAAATGGGTTGGTCTTTATAAAGGGTATTTATTTGGGGTAGAAGTCCACAGTTACCAGGCCATAAAGCATAAGTTTCTTCCCTCACCAAAGTCCATTGTCACGTGTTGGAGCAAGACAGCTGCCGACATTTGCCCAGGGTTCAGGCTTCTTGGGTTCC
>JAQZBX010004289.1:0-50912 GCA_029593785.1 Cabassous unicinctus | reverse complement strand
AGCTGCGTTTCTCTCCGGGCTTAGCTCCTGTTTCCTCCACAAGGTCAGCTGTAGGCGATCAGGCGAATGGCTCACTTCTCTTCTCCTGGGGCCTTCTTTCCAACATCAAAGCTGCTTCTCAAAGACTGCTTCTACTCTGTTCTTTGCCTTGCCTTTTATATTCGATTCCCCACCCACCAAGGGGTGGGGCTCAATGCCCTACTGATGTGGCCCAGTCAACGCCCTAATCATAACTTAATCATGCCCAGATTAACAGATCAGTTTACAAGCATGATCCAATTATATTTTTGGAATTCATAATTACATCAAACTGCCCAATGGCCACAGGTACTGAGGAGCCATTGTCAGAGAAGAGTATGAAAAGTCTAAAGAGTTCAGGGACTATGGGGTGGGTGGTTCCTTCTAAGGGCAATGGCTGGTGAAAGAAGAATGAAAAGCTCTAATTTCTAAATTCTTTGTCTAATGGGCTCAGCTTGCCAGCAGCAGTGATCAACTTCAGCCTTTATATTAGCACCATCTGGAGAGAGTAGTGCTTTGGTCTCACTGAAACACATTTGGGTTTGCCTTCCATGTCCATCATGCTTCTGCCAGCACAACCATCTGTGTACTCACCTTCTACACAGACATGGTATCAGAGACAACTTGCTCTAAGGAACCACTTTTCTGCAAAATAAACAAATGGTCAATGGTCCTCATTTATTGGTCTTACCATGTACCTAATCATCCAGACACAGCTGGCCTTGTAAAAGGGTGAAATCACCTATTGAAGATCCAAGTTTAAAGACAGCACCAATAGAGAGACAATACCTTTCAAGATTAGGCTACTGATCTCCAAGATATAGTATATGCCCTGAACCATCAACCAGTACATGGAGCCAGAAACTGTGGAAGTGGAAGTGTTTCTTATTACTACTATACCTAATGACCCACTCACAAAATATTTGCTTCCCATCCCTACAATTCCAGACTCTTTAGGCTTAAAGGTTAAAACCTTTAAGTCTTAAGAGAAGAATGCTTTCATCAGGATATGCAACAATGGTTTCAAATGCTACTTGATCATTTTTACTCCTCATGTAACTGTGGTCTTGTAACAGAGTATCTACATAATGCCGACAGAAAGGAGTATAAATGGAACCTAGGGAATACCCTGGGATTCTTCATTGTACTTCAATGTTCAGAGGTAAAAATTATGGAAAGTATGGCCAGTAGTACTGAATTGTAGTGTTTGCTGATTTCCTTGATGTAAAAACTTCTACCATGGCTGATTTCAAGCTACCAACATGACATCACTGAACATGGAGTTGGGATAAGATGCACAATAACACACCATTATATGGTACTTCCACATACATGTACAAAAGATGTAAATAATCTCAAAAGGTTAGATAATAGTAAAATAATAAGAAAGTGATGAGTTTTGAGTATTACCTTTGTTTTTTTATATAATATATTTAACTGTTAGTTTATATCATTTAAATTTTAATAATGGCTGTTTTAAGAAATAGCTCACAATATTGCTAAAAACTTACTAATCTCTCAACAAGTCAGGACAAGATAGCTCCAACATACCACTTAAGCAATTGGCATAGAAAATGGATTATATAGGGCCAGATCCCTCCAAAAATGAAGGTTTGGGTCATCTCCCCGGTTAAATTATCCAGTCAAATTTCTCACTGAAGGCAAAGGGAATTTTAAATATTGTGGAGGATGAAAGTCACAAATACCAATTCTGGTTTGGGGTCCAGCTGCAAAAACTGGAGCCAGCTGCCCATATTTTCTTCCATCTGTGAATATATTTGTTTTAACTAATTTTTCTGTCTTTCTTGTCATTATTCCCCACTTTTGGGTAGTTGATTTTAAAATTTAGTCTCTAGATCACAGATATCTGAGGAAAAAAATGTGACAGAATTAGAGGAGGGCTGTGTGTCACCAGAGACCCTGGACTTGGACTAGAAACTGGCTACAGTTCTTACAAAATGTTGGGTTGTCTCTCTTTTAGAAACTGATGGATACATTTTTTTTTTAATGAAATGAGAGTTAGAAGAGAGGGTTTTTTGTCTTGTTATGTGTTTTAAAAATTTATTTTCAATTACATAATGTAAAAATTTCAACCACTTACGTAGACAATTCTTTGACAATAGGTACATTGACAGTACTGTGTAACTTTCACCACTATTTCCAGACTACTTTTGTCAGCCCAAACCAAAACTCATACTCATTTAGCAATACCTCCCCATTCTTCCCCACCCCTGGTAACCACTATTCTGCTTTATGTCTCTGTGAATTTGCTTATTCTAAGTATTTCATATAAGATAAATCATACAAAATTTGCTCTTTTGTTTCTGGCTTATTTCACCCAATATGATGTCTTCAAGGTTCATCCATATTGCAGCATGTACCAGCACTTCACTTCTTTTTAAGGCTGAATGACATTTCATTGTTAGGCTATACCATAATTTGTTTATTCATTCATCTGTTGGATGGACACCTGGCTTGCTTCACCTTTTGGCTATTGTGAATAATGCTGTGATGAACATTGGTGTACAAATATCTGTCCAAGTCTCTGCTTTCAGTTCTTTTGGATATATACCTAGGCATGTAATTGCCAGGTCATATGGTAATTCTATATTTAACTTTCTGAAGAATTACCAAACTGTTTTCCATAGTGGCTGCACCATTTTATATTCCCACCAGCAACTAATGAGGATTCTTATTTCTCTGCATCTGCACCAACACTTATTATTTTCAGTTTTTTAAAATATAGTCATTCTAGTGGATGTGAAGTTGTAGCTCATTGTAGTTTTAATTTACATTCCTTTTCATATATTTATTGGGTACTTGAATATCATCTTTGAAGAAATGTCTATTCAAATCCTTGGCCCAGGTTTTAATTGGGTTGTTTGTCTTTTGTTGTTGAGTTGTAGGAGTTCTTTATACATTCTAGGTATTAAACCCTTATTAGTATATGGATTCCAAATATTTTCCCCCATTGCGTAGGTTTTCTTTTCATTTTCTTGCTAATATCTTTGGCTGTGGAAAAGTTTTTAATTTTGATGAAGTAGGGAAGCGGGTGTGGCTCAGTGGATAGAGCTCCCGTTTGCCATATGGGAGGCCCCGGGTTCGCTTCCCGGGGCCTCCTTGTGAGGGCAGGCGGGCCGGCCCGCGCATCGTGGTAGGCTGATGCAGCAAGACCTCCCAGGAGGAAGCGGGCGTGGCTCAATCGATAGAGCCCCCGTTTACCATGTGGGAGGCCCTGGGTTCGCTTCCCGGAGCCTCCTTGTGAGAGCAGGCCGGCCCGCGCGATGCGGTGGGCTGATGCGGCAGGACCTCGCAGCAAGGGGGAGATGAGCAGACATGGAAGAAACACGCAACAAATGGACACAGTGGAGCACAGACAGCAAGGGGGGGAATAAATAAATAAATAAATCTTAAAAAAAAAATTTTTTTTTATGAAGTCCCATTTATCTATTTTTTTCTTTTGATGCTCATGCTTTTGGTGTAAAATCTAAAAATCCATTATCTACTACAAGGTTCAAAAGATATTTTCTTATGTTGTCTTGGAAGAGTTTTATAGTATTAGCTCTTATATTTAGGTCTTTCTTCCATTTGAATTACTTTTTGTATATGGTGAGAGGTAGGGATCCACAATCATTCTTTTGCATGTGGATTTCCAATTGTCCCAGCATTTTCCCATTGAATGGACTTGGCACCCTTATTGAAAATCAACAGTTGTATTTTGTTTTTGAAGCATAAATATGAAAAGAAGGAAGATTGTTGATATAGGTAAATTCTTGCAATAACATTCCACCTCATAATGCAAACCTGGTTAAAGCACAATTATTAATTGCCTTCTGTCCTCTGCCCTACCCCTGCTCTCAAATGCGTCAGGTTTAATTTCTTATATGCTGCTTCTGCAACAGGATTCAGGAATATGGAGTCAGAATGAAGTCAAGCATGGAAACAACAGGCAACGCCATATGGGAAAGTAGAAATTTGGAGACTATGCCACTATGTCCCTGGTATTCTCCCCAGATCAGGCCAATGAAATGAGAATCAACTGAGCGGGAAAATTTAGAATCACTGCAACTCTTCTGGAATCCCTGCCCAATGCAGAATCCAAAATCATTCTCATGATGTTTAAGCCAGGGCTAAGTGCCCCAAATGGTGCCATATGGCAGCCAGGACCTGGATGCAACTGAATCATGCAGTGGGACTTTCAGAACTCCCAGCCAGCTAGCTCTACTGTCTCATCTGGGTATTTATTTGTTTCACAACCATACATTTTACAAGATTTCAATTTTTTGGAACTTATTTATGACATTATGGCAGGATTTATGGCAGTGGGCACCAAAGGGAATGATTTTAGTGGATATTTGTATTTCGTTAGTTTGGGTTTTGGCTTCTCAGTCCTTGACCCCATTTCTATACTTGGGAAATTCTTACCTTGTGAGTCTTAGGATGAGGCTGTGCTGAAAAGCCCAATACTCACTTTTATATTCCCTCTTGCAGTTAGGGTACAAGCAACATGGTTTAGGTGCAGTCAATATGGCAAACTTGCCCCAGATCAGGGATGATAGCATAGCATCTCCACTGAACCAGTTCTATGACATGGTCTGGCTGCATATTCTTCAAATCTAGTCTTTTTCATCTTTCTAGTGATTCCATGAGCTACCTAACACATTTTCAATAAATTATATTTCTTCTTAAATCAAACCACTGTTTTGCAACTAAAAACCCTAGCTGATAAAATATAAATAGTTTCAAAAGGAAGGAGCAGAACCTCATTCCAACTTTTGGCCTAGTGAACCAAGAAGTAGGGCTACCCACTACCAGAGTGCTGGTCACCCAGATGGTACTTAGTAAAGCTGTTGAAGTGAACTGATGAGTCACTTTGAGCAACCATGTACTCCGTTTTGAATGAGCCTGCTTCCTAGTGTTAATTTGCTACTTCCTTGGTGAGTTCTTTGAACTCTCTTACTTTAATCTCTCCTTCTTCCATATGGCTTATCCTCCAGCCACTAGGGTGGAGGCAGAAGAAGAGTTCTTATAGCATAGCTGCTTTGATTCTCCCCTGTAATTTTTCCTCCCTTTGTTAATGCACATAAGCAAGAACTGTCTCTAGAACACCAGAGGTGAGGGACTCATGGACATGCATACAAACATATACATCTCAGCCAACCTACAGTCAGAGAAAAAACAACTTCAAAATTCATAATACAGAGAAAACAACAAGAACATGATTCGCCCAAATGCCAAGACAAACCAACACTCATGCCAGGAATAATAGTATATCATAAACGTTTGCACTAAGAAGTACAATTGTAATAATCGGAGCATCTTTCTCTTCATTCAGGTCTAGATTCTGGGGTTAAACTTGTCCAAGGTCACATCAATAATTAGGGACATACCTAGGATCCAGAACCAAATCTTGTTTACATTTGCATATTTCACAAAACTTTATTAATTCTTATCAAGTTTGTCCTGGGAGAATCCATATAGATATTGTCTAATCCTGATCTCATCCATTAGATAAGCACATACCCAAACAGGATCCAGAGATAGTGACTTTCTAGTGAAAGGCAAGTCCCAACTTCCACCTGAGCCCATTAATCACTAAAAGATACTCTTCATTTGGCTTAAAGTTAATTTCTCCCCATTATGGGTTAAATTGTGTCCCCCCCAAAAAGACATGTTAAAGTCCTGGCCTCTGCTCCTGTGAATGTGAAGTTATTTGTAAACAGGATCTTTGAAGGTGTTATTAGTTAAAGTGAGGCCAGACTGGATGACAGTGGGCCCTTAATCTAACATGACTGGTGTTATAAGCAGAGGAAATTTGAACAGGTGAAGGAGGCCGAGATTGACTCACGCCGCAAGGCAAGGAACATCGTGGTTCAACCACCCACCAGAATCCGGGGAAGAGGAATGGAATGGATTCTCCCTTCTAAGAGGAAATATGGCTCCAGTGACACCTTGATTTTGGACTTCTGCCTCCAGAACCATGAGACAATAAATTTCTGTTGTTTAAACCACCTAGCCTGTGGTACTTCGTTACAGCAGCCCTTACAACTAAGACAACCCCTCGATCCATTAGCCTCTTCTTCCACACAGAGCCATTTTAGAAGGATTGCCACAAGCCTTGCACATTGGAAATTCTGCTGTGCTAGTTTTCCCACCTTGGGCCCTGGCTTTTCCTGGTGATCACCACAGTCAAGGCATAAGTTGGGTAGACCAAGCTCTTGAATACACCCAGATCCAAACACAGAAGAGAAAGGATTGCTGCTATTTTCATTGTAAAACAAAAACAAAAAGCTCCTTTACTCACTCATGTTCTAAAAGTGCTGTCCTCTGGATTAGAGAAGTGGTCTAGGGGAAACTATAGAGAGCCCTAACAGACGCAGCCTTCTCTTCAGCCTTTAGGAAGCTCAGAGCCAACTTCGTAGCCCAAGTTTAGTTACAATATGAGGAGTTTATCTCTAGCTTTATTTTAATCCCCTAATTTCCTAATCTAACTATTTTTACCTTGTCTTCTACATTTCTGTAACACATTGCTTATTTTTCTGAAGAACAAGGTAAATATATATATGTATATATATATATATATACATATATATAGTTATCATTTTTCCTTCTTTACTTTGAAATAAGTACAGTTATAGGAAGTGGAAGTTGTAAACTTAATACAGAGAGGCCCCATGCTCCCTTCACCCAGTTTCCAGTTTCTTCCAATGGTAACATCTTACATAACCATAGTACAATATACAAAACCAGGAAACTGACATTGGCACAATGTGTATATATAGTTCTATGCTATTTTATCATGCGCGGCTTCCTCTAGCCACCACTGCCATCAAGATACAGAACTGTCCCATAATCACAAAGATTTCCTTAGTGCTACCCCTTAGTCACACCCATTCCCCTTCCGCCTCCATCCCTAACTTCTGGCAACCACTAACCTGCTTTCCACCTTTATAAATTTGTCATTTTGAGAATGTTATATAAATGGATTAAAAATATAGTATGTAAAAGGTGAATATATTTTTGCAGTACTTTTATTTTTTCACTCATCTCTTTTTCTCTACATCATTTTCCTTCACTGCTTTTATCCACACAGTCACTAATACAGGTGGAAGATTCTGGACTGGACCTGCCACCACGGAGAGATTCAAAGTTGTTCTAAGACCACCTCTACTTATAATTTGATGTAGGAGATAAAAACTTAGCAGCATTATGTGCTAAGTACTTCATTATGTTCTTTATACACATAATGATCATATCACTTAGCATAGCATTACGGATTAACTGATAAAGCAGATAATTGCATCTTTGCACCCTGCAGTAAGCTGCATAATTGCCCCCGAAATTTATCCACATCCTAATTTCCAGAGCCCGTTAATATTAGCTTATATGGCAAAAAAAAAAAAAAAAAAAAAAAAAAGGATTTTGCAGCTGTGATTAAGTCAAGGATCTTGAGAGGGGGAGATTATCCTGTATTATCTGGGTGGGCCCTAAATGAAATCACAAGTGTCCTTAGAAGAACAAGTTAGAGGGAGAATTTAAGAAGAGAAGAAGGCAATATGACTAGAGAAGCAGAGACTAGAGTGATGTGGCCACAAGCCAAAGAGTGGCGGCAGCCCCCAGAAGCTGGAAGAGGTCAAGAACAGATTCTCCCCTGGAGCCTCTGCAGGGAGGATGGCCTGGTCAACACATTGATTTCAACCCAGCAAAATTGGTCTCCAGGACTGTGAGAGACTAAATTTCTATTGTTCTAAGCCACCAAGTTTGAGGTAATTTGTTACAGTGGTCATGGGAAACGAATATACTCCATAACAACTAGCACAATGCCTTTCTGGCACATAGCAGTCATTTAAGGAATGTTTTATGTACTTCAGCAAATTTAGAATAAAAGAGGAAACTCTTCCACAAGGGAATTCCTGGAAGGATTCATGAAGGAAGATTTGATTGTTTCTTGAAGAATGAGATGAATTACAATAGAAATGGAGTGAGAGGCCATTTCAAGGAGTAAGAAAAGGATGGGTAAAGTAAGGAGGCAGGAAAAGCCAAGGACTATGAGAACAATGACATTGGCCCTGACTGGCTGGGACAGAAGAGGGTCCTCATCAGGGACAAATGGGGGAAGCACTGAAGTACAAATGCACTGGCTCCCTCATTACTCACTCCATGCATAGGTTTTCATTGGCATTCCTCCAATGCAACAAATCCTATTGATGTGGGAAACTTTTACAGATTGTTCTTCTAAGACTTGAGAATAAGCAGTGGTGTTCTGTGGTGTGTGGTAGAAATCCTATCCCAAGGTAATCCACTTGGGTCCCTTGCCAGAAAGCTATTTGGAGTCTAGTAGGACAGAAAGAAATTTGCCCTCCTCTGAGAAATGGGTCAGGGAAGTATTGGCTGTTTATCATTGTCCTAGTTATCATTTTGTGTTAGTTCTAACTCACAAAGTACATTCATCAGCTTAATATGGATGTGCTAATTCACACAGCAAACTGACGGACTTGTCATCTGTCTCCAAGGGCTCTTACGCACATTTCACTCCCAGCATCCCTGAAGAAAAGTACAGTCAACACTCTTTTATCCAGGTTTCTGCTCAGGCTCTGTTAATGAGCACACCAGCAAAACTGCAGCATAATTATAATTAGGATTTGTGATGTTGCTGAAGGTCCTGAGAAACTATACGTTCTTGAAAGGCCTTGTGAATTCTCAAAGGCAAAGTAAATTACACTCAATACAATTGCTTACTTATCAGAATTCTGCATTAACCAGAACATCCCATTCCCTGCCCACATTAAAGAACAGTTTTCCCACAATGGCAATCCCCAATGGACAAGGCCCAAAAAAATCCCTGCCTATTTACCAACTGTAGAAAGATTTGAAAACTTGAGAGCATATACAGAATTTTTTTAAAGATACTTAGATTACATAAATGTTACATAAAAAATGTAGGGGATTCCCATATGCCCCACTCCCTACCCCTCCCACACTTTCCCACATTAACAACATACTTCATTAATGTGGTACATTTGTTACAATTGATGAACACATATTGGAGCATTGCCACTAACTGTGGATTATAGTTTACATTACAGTTTAAACTCTCTCCCACACATTTTTGTAAGTTATGACAAGATATATAATGGCCTGTATCCATCACTGCAACATCATTCAGGACAATTCCAATGTCCTGCCACCATATTACACCTATTTTTTTAAAGATACTTAGGTTACATAAATGTTACATAAAGAATATAGGGGATTCCTATGTGTCCCGCTCCCCACACCTCCCACATTTTCCCACATTAACAACATCCTTTATTAGTATGGTACATTCATTGAAATGGATGAACACATTTTGGAGCATTGCCACTAAGCATGGATTAAAGTTTACATTGTAATTTACACTCTCTCCCACCCAGTTCTGTAGGTTATGGCAAGATACATAATAACCTATATCTGTCATTGTAATGTCATTGAGGATAATTCCCAAGTCCCAAAAAATGCCCCTGCATTATACCTGTTTTTCCCTCTCCCTGCCCTTAGAACCTCCAGTGGCCACTGCCTCCACATCAATGATATAATTTCTTCCATTGCTAGAATCACAATAAATCTATAGCAGAATACCAGTAAGTCTACTTTAGTCCACAGTTCATTCCCCAATCCTGAGGATTCTGGGATGGTGATGTCCACTCCACCTCTAATTAAGAGGGGGCTGCAATCCATTAGGACTGATGGATGGGACTCTCTTGCTTGCAGTTGTAGACTCTCTCAGTTCCTTGGTATGGTAGTTGCCCATCAACACCTCCTTGTTAGTTGTCCTGGGTGAGTCCAATTAACTGGAAAGTAGGTGTTGCAACTCCGTTGAGATTTGGGGCCCAGCTGGCACATGGACAGCCCAAAGATTAAAGTCTCTTGGATGTACACCTACCAACTCTAGTACTAATTATAGGTTCAAATAGAAGAACAGAAGAGCCATGTGTAGGGAAACCACAACTGAGTCCAACTCTGTCACCCTGGGGAGCATAAATTCCAATGTAGGGCCCACTGGCAGGGCACCAGACTTCTGAGCTATCTGTCTTGACTATAGTGTCTGGATGTCTCCAGAGCCCTCAGGAGCCCTGCTAGTTGGGGTAGTATCTACTTTCGCAGTCAATGAGATCCTGCTGAGATGTGCATAAGCATAATCTCCAGAATGACCTCCTGATTCACTTTGAAGTCTTTTAGCCATAGAAACTCATTTGTCTTTATCTTTCTCTCCTTTTGGTCAAGGTCTTTTTCCAGTTGCATTGCTAGTTGATGCTTGTTAGTAATCATTCAGTGCCAGGGAGGCTCATCCCTGGGAGTCATGTCTCACACTGGGGGGAATGTAATGTATTTATATGCGGACTTCGGCTTATAGAGATTTGAGCAACAAGGAGGCTTGCAATAGGCAACTCTTAGGCACCCTATAATACTAGGCTAAGTTTCCATTTCAAGAGTAAAGGTTCATAAGCACAGACATCAATATCAAAGGTCCGTCAATGGACCATCCTCCTTCACTAGTCATTGCCCCTGTACTCGGGGGATTCTTGGTGTTTCTTAGAGAATGTGGCAGAGCTATCCAGGATCATATACAGATTTTGAAGTGGAGAAAAGAATGAAATGTGAAAAAAATAGCTCCAGATAAATACAGGAATTTAATATGTGCCCATGGTGGTATTATAAATCAGTAGAAAAATGAAAGGTTATTGAATTGAGGATTTAAAAAAAACAACAACAATTAAATCAAGCACTCTTACCCTCAGGCTCTTAAAACAAGAGTAGGAAGCCTAGGACAAAAAACCAAGTGGCCCCAGAAGCCTGTCCCATTATTCTCCTACAGGCTGGTCTCCCTGGAATGCATGCATAAAATAGTATTGGAAAAGATACACCAAAGCATTAACAATGCTAGGTTTGAGGTGAATTCTTTTTCCTTTTTATCTGTCTGTGTCTACTAAAATTTTCTAAATTGAATATACTTTTGCTTTTATTGAAATAAGAAAAATGAAAGTTTATATCAGCCTAGGTTCTTAATTGCAAGCAACAGAAACCAATCCTGGCTGTTTTAAGCAGATAGGAGTTTTATTTAAAATGTATTAGGTAGCTTACAGAATTATAGAGAAGGCAGAAAAACGGGCTTGGCCCTGAGCAGATAGAAACAAGCTTCCATATCATTTTCCAAAGCCTATCTGGTAAGAAAACAAGTTCTGTCTCATCAAGTATTGCATACTAATCTTTGGGCCACCTCCATCTCTGCACCAGGAACCTGGTCTTGGAGAAATCCTAACAGTCCCTGCCATCAGAACAAGGTCAGTACAGCCTGCTTCCTGCTGTTACTAGTCCCCCAGGTGGCGTCAAAGGCACAATTGGCTGATCGACCTGAGTCCTGTGCCTGCATCCTAACAGCAATTGTGCCAGGGAATAGCAAA
Organism: Cabassous unicinctus; assembly: GCA_029593785.1. Lineage (NCBI taxonomy): Eukaryota > Metazoa > Chordata > Mammalia > Cingulata > Chlamyphoridae > Cabassous > Cabassous unicinctus. The sequence goes on along the minus strand of JAQZBX010004289.1, from coordinate 39,453 downwards.
TATTTGGCATTTTCAGCCTCTGTAGTGGATGGATTCCTCTTCATCTCATTAAGACCCAAGACAGAGAATTTCCCAAATGTAGAATGCTTGGTAGTGAAAAGAGCAGTAAATGTCCACTACATAATATATATTAAATATATATATATATATATAAAAAGTGCAGAGGGAGGGTGGAATCTGTGAAAAGCAGCAACAGCTCAGGGGGATTGATTTGAAAGGGGTGGACATAATTCAGGCAAAGATTATGCCTCTACTTAGTAAAAATCATTTTCCTCTCCCCTTAAAATATGAATATTTACCTTTCATTTTATTATTCACCCCAAAATTCTCTACCAATCAATACATTATTGGGGGTTAAACATCCCTTTCTAAAATGAATATTCACTTGCAATGGTTCATGTGCTATGAATTATTCATAACTGGTATGAATCAATTTTATCATACAGCTTTTTAGTTCCTGCCCGAGAAAGCTACCCTGATTCCTATCTTTGGATGGAGATAAGGCAGATGAAAGGAAACAGGACACTCATCCCTTAGGGGACAGAGGTGGCCAGGGAGAGGGAGTGCAAAATGGGGAGTTTAGGGTATGGTAGCATAGAAGGCCTGAAGGGAAGGACACAGGTAATGAAAAATAGGAAAGCATAAAGGAAGAGAAAAATATATCATAATAGAGACAGGTATCTACTTTAAAAATGTGTTTGAAACATCTATGGACCACTGTTATGGGTTGAGTTGTCTCCCCTCAAAAGGCATGTTGAAGTCCTAACTCCTGGTCCTATGAAAGTGACCTTATCTGGACTTTGAAGATGTGATTAGTTAAGATGAGGCCAAACTGGATTAGGGTGGGCCCTAATCCAATACTAGTGCTTTTATAAGAAGGGGAGAATTGGACACAGACAGATACAGGGGAGAAGGCAATGTGACAACTGAGGCAGAGAACACCACAGATTGCAAGTCAGCCATCGCCTGAAGCCAAGAAAGAGGCATGGAACACTCTTCCCTACAGATTCCAGAGGGAGCACCGCCCTGCCGACACCTTAATTTCAGACTTCTAGCCTCCCGATCTGTGAGACAATAAATTTCTGTTGTGTTAAGCCCCCTGGTTTATGGTTACGTTATTAGAGCAGCCCTAGGAAACGAAGACAACCATGAATAGGCAAGAGGGAAAAAATGGGTTTTTCCTCATGGACCCAAAATATGGACAATTATCACTGTGGTTCAGCCATCACACAGGCTACAAATTATTCCCAAAATAAAATGATTAAAAAATAATTTCTTAAATTTCTTACTGAGTCCAATGGAGGCACTTTTTAGGAAGCTATCTTTGTTTGCCCCACAGCATGTGTCCCCTAGGGTGTGCATACTCCAGTTTGAGAAGCATTAACTACGGACACTTTGGACCCTTAGGGGAAAGTCTTGTCAGTTTCAGAAGCAGGACTAATTGTGCTCTTCCGAATGGATATTGTATCGCACATATATGAAATTCTCATTGTTGCACTGGCTACTAGGAAGTTCAGAGTCTAACTGAGGTTTGCTCCAGAAAAGTAAACAGGATATTATGATGTTTATGGCATGTTTTCTGGATCCCAACTGCTTCTTGTTCCTATTCTTTTAATTTTTTGAATTTAAAGATATTTAGATTACATAAATGTTACATAAAAAATATAGGGGATTTCCATATGCCCTGTTCCCCACACTGCCCACATTTGCCCCCATTAACAACATCCTTCATTAGTGTGGTACATTCATTGCAATTGATGGACACATTTTGGAGCATTGCCACTAAGCATGGATTATAGTTTACATTGTAGTTTACACTCTCCCCACACAATCTGTAGGTTATGGCAAGATATATAATGGCCTGTATCTGTCATTGTAATGTCATTCAGGACAATTCCCAAGTCCCAAAAACCCCAAAATGCCCCCACATTACACCTGTTTTCCCTCTCCTTGACGTCAGAACCTCCAGTGGCCACTGCCTCTACATCAGTGATATAAGTTCTTCCATTGCTAGGATCACAAAAAGTCTATAGTAGAATACCAGTAAGTCCATTCTAGTCCATAGTCCATTCCACAGCTCTTATTCTTTTTGTACTTACCATTTCTCTTGTCCCCTCCCACATTAAGAAAAAAATGTAGACCCCTTTGCAAGCCATCTTTAATCCTTTATGTAATGAGGTAGGGCAAAAATAATAAATATGCACATTGACATTTGCTTGGGAGCCCAGAATGTAAATTCAAGGCATAGTTCCTTATTTTGGTTAGACATCAGATCACAATTAAAACTTCCTCAAATTCTCTGTTGTCCTGGTAACTGCTCTCTAGTTAGTAGAAAACATGGAGGGTGAGATTGCTCAAAAGGGTCTGGAAGGAGAGCAAGAGCTTATTAAAGAATTCTTTCTAATGCTTATAACCATGCAACAAGCTGTGCCAGAATAGCAGCACAGAGTTGGAGAAAAGCCCTCCTTCAGGTTATCCTAATTGCTGTGATATATTTTGGGTTCTGCTGCCATTAAGTGGCTTGTACATTATAATAACAAGATTGGCTATGGCACACCAAAAATATTGAAGATAAATAGTATTTTGGGTAATCACAGATTGCAAATCCTCTTAAGTGCATTTGACTATAACAGATATATTTAAACTTAGATGAACAGTAGCTGGGAGAATTTTTTAAAGTGTCAATTGACGTGAATGAATAAAGATGGTTTTTTAAAGGAGCTTATTGCTTAGGGATTAAGGCCAACTAACTGGAACAATTCACTTAAAAAAAAATCTCCAAGCTCAAGAGACTGCTCACACTTATTTGATTGAGGCAGATACCCTTTAATCCTTACTACTTGTACTGGTAACCGTGGAATGGTTCATCTCTCTCCATTTGTACAACGAAGAGTGACTTTTGTGTATAAACGAGATTTTGAAATTCCTGTAAGAAGGGAGAAAATGTCTGCAAGGCAGCTACAACAGAGAGGGGAAAAATTTAAGTAGCAGTCATTTTTATTTAGCTTAACAGATTTTAGCAGGAAGACTCTGAATATGAATCAGCTTCATTTTTAAATCCTGAAGAGAATTTCTGAAGCAGCCCATAAGGTGCCACTTTAGTCAGAAGCAATTAAAAGGAGCCTAGAATAGCAAGAAAGAAAATCACAAAATTTGTTTGGACATTGTCGGGAAAGAAGTTACAAATTATATTAACTTCATTACCATATATGCCCTGAATCTATTTGCTTTTATACTTTTAGAAAACTCTTTCCCAGTTTTTGGAGGTGGAAATGAGGCAGAAGGTATGGTGTAAATAGCAGGAAAAGTTTATATGAGATTAAGATATTGCTTGCCATGCTTTAATTCCAACAATATGTAAAGTGTGTCACAGGCACTTAATAAATAAGATCATACAGACGTTCTCCCCATAAGCAACTGATTCTTCTCAAGAGTCAGATTCCAGGCCCTCCCTGAAAACTTGGGCATAACTAGAAAAAGTAGTAGATGTAACTTCTCTCTGGGTCTCTGTTTCTTTATGGTCCTTAAGGACCACTTAAAAAGGCATTTTCAAAGTTGAATTCTTGACAATATACAGAACCTTATGGATCCTAGAAATTATTAAAATGTGGTTTCTCAAAATGAAATATCAACATAGGGTACCCAGCTTAGATTTTCTGCAGGTACCATTTTTAAAGTGGCCTTCACCATATTCTGTGGCCAGTAAGAAAGCTACTTAATGATGCATAAAACTAATTATGACAAAATCAGACTGAATCTGTATGGTAACTGTTCACAATGTGGAAAATCACACTTTCATGGCCTATTTTCTTTTAAAATGTGTGCCCTTTTCCCATCCTTAATGTGCTCTGTATATGTAAAATAAATACTCTTCACAGCAGGACCCTGGCTTGGAGGCCTTAAAATCCAATAAAAGAGTTCTGTAGTTTAATGGTCCTTAAATGCTCGACATCTTTTTCACTTAATGTAAAATCCATCTGATCTAATAGCTGTGACTGAATTATAGATATATCATTTTTTTCTATTAAATGTTAATCTTCTGACTTGGCAGAGCAATAGAAGCTCTAAATTATTAAGAAGGCAATAACCTCTCTAACTCTTTCCAGAATTCAGAATATTCCCAAGACTGCTATCTTGAAAAAAAAAATTGCAAACCTGCTTAAAATATAAAATAAAAATTGGGTCCAAATATCAATTATAAGAGGCATTATTTTTTTTGACGTCTCTTTCATTATTTCACTGAATGGAATCTAATATACACACATACAACCACAGGGGAAGGAGAAAGAACCCTCACAATTCTTGGCTCTGTTTCATTTACATATGACATTTTTGTAACCTTCATTTTTTGGTTGAATTCATTCATCATCGATGTTTGTTCATGCAGGCATAAATAATGAAAATACTCTCTAATAAGTGATGTCACATGCCAATTATGCTAAACACAAGCACTCTCGCTACCCAGGGAGTCTGGCTGGAGTGCCATCTCTGATTTTTTTTTTTTAAATCTCTACATTCATGACTCGCTTGAGCAAGGGTCCATATACACAGTAAGAATTAGAAGCCATGCTAAGAAGCAGGTTAAAATTTACCTGCTTAGGCTTGTCTAGATAGTCCTGTTTCAAATGGCCCAGGCAAAAACATGGGAAAGAATTGAATTTACAACAATATAGTGTCTGATCCAGTTTAGGTGGGGACGTTATTGAAGGAAATGAAGGCTGGAAATGCCTATACTATTTTCCATTTGTGTACCACATATTCTACGGCGTAAACTCAGCATTTTTTCACCTTTTGCTTTTTTCCTTTCTCTGAAAATTATTCATAAAATGTAGTAGTCAGGAGTTAAGATCTAGGTTTTTTTCCTTCTGCCAAACATGTGCAACTATATGCTTTGCATGTTCATCTCAAGCATTTCTCTTTCAATTCCTATTTTGGTGACAGAGGTACTGATATTATTTTGTAGCACAAAACTTGCAAAGGAAAAAAGATCACCACAAGGTTGCAGGATTCAGTGATGAGGAAGATTAAGGAGCGATAAGAAGTAGTTTTCATCCACCATGGTGAAACAGATGTCAAGAGAAGCTTGTAACCACTCTTTCTAAAGTTTCCCATTACTATGAGCAGGCATTGATAGATCTAGTTATCATGACCACCAAAAATTAATGTGAAACTCTTCCCTTTTCTACATTGACACAAGTGAACCAAAGAACATGAACCATTCAGATAGGCAAGAAGCATGTATGTGAGGCCCACTTGAAGGTCCTAATTAGAGGACAGCTGGTAACACTGGGGGAAAAAGTGCTTAAATAAAGCTGCAATATTTTTAAAGCAGCAATGAACCAATGCATTTAGAATAACAGAAAATGTTAAACTATACAAAATTTGGTTGGGGTCAAGAGAAAAGATTTAAATAAAAAGCAAGCTATAAGAAAGACTAAACTAAATTCGTCTGGAATTTTAGAACAATGCAGGTATAGTGATTACAGTCACTATAATATTAAAATTTAAGATGTTCATTGCATGAATATTTAATCTTATTTTAATGGACAATTCTTTATAACACTGGCCCTCTGTCAAAATGAATGGGCTTTTCTGATGAAGTGAGAGTAATAAAAAAACAAAAAAACAAAAACGAAACAATGGAACAATAATAAAGGTTTCAACAAAGGATTGCACTACAATAGGGATTTAGTGCTTCTTTCAAAGAGCATGCACAGTATCTTAGCCAACAACAGATCTCCTAGGCTCTCTGAAGAAGAGCAGAGACCAGCAATGTCCACAATCTATGTTCCACTTGTTTACTGACCAAAAAGCTTTAGTCTTTAGTGTTTCAGGTGCACTCTCTACCCATGATATCAAAAGGTGAGTGACATGAAACTATGGGATTAATTCAAGGAGGTTACTCTTGACAGCTAACCAAAAATGGATATCATCATCTTTACTTTGCACCCCATCATTCCCCAGTCCAATTTCTCTAAAGATAGCAAATAGACTAGTTTAACTTGCAAGTTCTTTACAAGGAAGTTCAAAACAACATTCCACAGAAAACATTTTATTGGTGGTCAAGCACAAAATAAAATATGCATAAGATTCTCTTCCTACCCCTAATAAGGAAAATACAACACTGCAATTCAGTATTCAGTATAAAACTTTGCTTTACTCAAGAGCTTCAACAGGTGTACCAAAAACTCATGAATCAGAACTCATGCTAAAGGACAGTATTAAATGTAATAAAGAAACCAAATATTGCCTATGTAAACTGTATATATTACCTAAGAAATTAAAAATAAATCCAGTTATGACTTTTCACTGTTGCTTCTACACTGAGGAAACATGATGGCTAATTCTTTGGTGGGACAAGCTATTTTGATGGTCCTTTGTATCTGCTATTATGCAAAAATGGGATAAAAAATCTGGTTTTAAGATGCTTGATGATTATTGCTAAATCACATTCCTGACTGAAATTACTCATTTGTTCAGTTTATTGCCTAACAGTCAAATTAGTAATTTTCAATCCAAACAGTAAACAAATAACAACAATAAGACAAACTTCCTTTAATGAGATACAGTTAATAAAAATGGTTGGTTACATTAGAGTATTTACTATAAACAAGTCCAATTTTACTTTCTTGCTATCTATATTCTGATAGATTACTGTATTATTGAACTTTTGTCTAAAATCTTAAAGACCTGTGTTCTAAAATCAATATACTAGTGCAAGAAAACTGCATTTCACATTATTAATCTAATTTGTGAAATTTTCCTATAAATAAGTAAGAAACATTTGGAGGATGTATGTATAATGAGTGCTTGGTTACTATAGTAGCAAATGTCAAAGTAATTGCTAAAAAATGTCTAAAATTTTTGACACTTTGATAAATCTAGGATTCCATTTATCATAGCTCTTTAAATACTGTGTCAAGAAGAGTCACAAATAAAAATTAAGATACTGTTGTGGAGATTATGAGGCAATTTCATTATAAATTCCTGATATATTCCACCCCTGCTGTTCTTAATCTAAATGTAATTTAGTACTGCAAACCATTTATGAAAAGAATTTTATTTTTAAAAAAGACATAACAGTTACTAGTGTAAGAAGAAAAAATCTGTACCTCCAAAAGAAGTCAAAGGCACTCATTAAGTTACTTCAATAAAGATGCAACTTGGCCTGCCAAGTTACAACGCATTCCTCAAAACCACATTAAGTCTTATGGCTCGACTGAGGATCTGAAAGGTCTTTTGAATCACTTAAAAGTGGACACCAACCAAATACATTTCTCTGCAAGAAATCTTTAAACAATTATTTCAGTCCAAAAACCTCTTCATATGGACCCACTCAGATGGCTCATGTTTTATTAGGGACTCAAAGGTTTAAAAATATGTAGTCCATCCAAGGTAGAGTGTTATGTTGTTGGCTAAACTGTAAAATTAACATATATAGAATATAAGACTTGAATTGATAATGAAAAATCCAGTAACACACTCATCTAATTTTTAAAAACCTATTGATAGGACAAAATACATTTTATTTTAATTATATTAGCACAGTAAGGCCTGGCAAGACCATGAAGCTGCACACTGAACGCCCAGCACCAACAGGATAAAGTGGACACTAGCTGGTCAGTGCTAAGCGCTAGCACACAAGTCCCTGCCGCATTTGTATGATCTGGAGTAAGGCCGCCTGCACATCTTCATCCATGTGACCCTTGAGGGAAAGAGGAAAGGGGAAAAGTTTTTATGCCACCTTCATTTACTCAAGAATTCTAAAGACAAATTCTTTAAAATAGGGTATAATTGGTTGTGATTCACCAAATGCTAAATCCACACCGTTATGATGATGAAAGGAATTATTGGAAAAGTGAGTAGAATTCTACCACGAAAATAAAGTCAATTTAAAAATAGTGCACACTAGTTGCCCTCAACATCTACTATCAGAAAACAGATGGACAACTTTTCTCTTTCTTTTTTAATATTGGTCTCTGATGATAGAGGGAACATTATGTTATAAATGAGCAAAGCAGACTACAAGGAAACTTTATTTTTGCTCCTGCCAAGGATTTATTTATTTTATTTAGAAAAGTAATTTATGAAAAATATCTACATTTATTTTTTTACACAAATAGAATTTAAAAATACATATTATTTTGAAACGTGTTTTATTCACTTAATGTCACAGAAATCTTTCCGTAGAGTTACCTAATCATTTAAAATTACTGTATAGTAAGCCCACTGCATGGATGTATCACAATTTCTTTACCCATTCGCCTAATGATGGACATTAAGGGTATCCAATCATTATGAATAGATTCCTAGAGAAGAAACTGTTAGGTCAAAAAGTAGGCTCAATTTTTAACTTTTCTAAATACTATAAAAATGTCCTCTATTGGGATTATAATAATTTATACTTCCACTGACAGGGTACAAATGCCTGTTTCCCACAACACTCCAGCCAACACTATAGACTATCATCCTGTTAGTATTTGCCAATCCCACAGGTGAAAAATGCTAATTCTTTGTTAATTTGCATTCTTCCCTTACTGGTGAGGCTGTGCATCTCTTCACATGCACATCAGCCATTTATATTTAAAAAGAAACATTTTAAACTTAAAAAGAAGACAAGAGATGATTAAGTGCAAGAAGTCAATAGGTAAGGCTTACAATCCCCATTGCCCACCACCCTTTTTATTATGGCTTGAGCACTTGAATAGGTTTTTGCACAATACTTCTAATCAATACATAAAGTTTTACTTGCAAAATCTGTTTCTATAGAAGCAAATGATTAAATTTCAAACATTAGCCATAGTTTACTAAACTGAATTTCTTAGTTAACTTTATGATATCAGAAGGCAAGGCTGTTTCAGATGTCAATTGCTTTTGTTATGATTCATTAGGAGTCAGTAAAAAATAATTTAGAATTACAGAAGTATACATTATTAAAGTTGAAAGACTTGTTAGTTTACAGTATCTTTCAGGTGAAAGCTTGTCCAATACCAGATATGGGTGAGTTTCCTGCCCTCTCTAATTATAGATTTTCTACTCTTTTCTACTAGTTCCCCTCCTAAATTTTTTATTCCGGTGCCCATCTGTCTTCTCTAATAATTGCAATATACTTTCAAATCCCAGCTTATATTCTATCTGTTCAAAAGAGAGCAGCCAAAGATACTTTTCTCTTTCAGAACATTAATTCTTTTTCATTGGTTCCCCCTCCATCTCCTATAGAAAAGGCAGGCTTTCTGGTTTTAAGAATTTGATATCCTAACACTTCTTCCTTTTTATTATTTTACCTAATTTTTAAAATGAGCTTTCCTTGAAGCATTCTCTCAACACCTATCTTCAACTCCCCCAACTTTTTAAAAATAGTATGGCCTGACATACTTCAAACCCTGAGATAATTCCTATTACAGGCATACCTCAGAGATATTGCGGGTTTGGTTCCACCATCGCAATAAAGCAAATATCACAATAAGGCAAGTCACATGAATTATTTGGTTTCCCAGTGCATAAAAAAGTTATGTTTACACTATACTGTTAAGTGTGCAATAGGATTATGTCTAAAAACAAAACAATGTACATGCCTTAATTTAAAAATACTTTATTGCTAAAAAATGCTAACCATCATCTGAGCCTTCAGAGAGTAATTATCTTTTTGCTGGTGGAGGGTCTTGCCTCAATGTTGATGGCTGCTGACTGATCAGGGTGGTGGTTGCTGAAGGCTGGGGTAGCTGTGGCCATTTCTTAAAATAAGACAACAATGAAGTATTTGTCACATCGAATGACTCTTCCTTTCACCAAAGATTTCCCTGTAGCACGAAATGCTGTTTGATAGCATTTTACCCACAGTAGAACTTCTTTCAAAATTGGAGTCAATCCTCTCATACCCTGCTGCTGCTTTATCAACTAAATTTATATAATATTCTAAACCCTTTGTTGTCATTTCAATAATGTTCACAGCATCTTCACTGGGAGTAGATTCCATCTCGAGAAACCACTTTCTCTGCTCATCCATATGAAGCTACTCCTCATCTGTTCAGGTTTTTTCTTGAGATTGCAGCAATTCAGTCACATCTTCAGCCTCCACTTCTAATTCTAGTTCTCTTGTTATTTGTACCACATTTGTATTTATTTCCTCTTGAATCCCTCGAAGTCATCCATGAGGATTGGACTCAACTTCTTCCAAACTCCTGTTCATGTTGATATTCTGACCTCCTCCCATGAATCACGAATGTTCTTAAATGGCATCTACAATTATGAATCCTTTCCAGAAGGTTTTCAATTAACTTTGCTCAGATCCATCAGAGGAATCACTATCTATGGCAGCTATAGCCTTACCAAATATATTTTTTAAATAATAAGACTTGAAAGTTGAAGTGACTCCTTGATCCAGGGGCTGCAGAATGGATGTTGTGCATTGTCAATGAGCAGTAATATTTTGAAAGGAATCTTTTTTTCTGAACAGTAGGTCTCAACGGTGGGCTTAAAATATTCAGTAAACCATATCGTAAACAGATGTGCTGTCATCCAGGCTTTGTTGTTCCATTTATAGAACACAGGCAGAGTAGACTTAGCAAAATTCTTAAGGGTCCTAGGATTTTTGGAATGGTACATGAGCACTGGCTTCAACTTGAAGTCACCAGATGCATTAGCCCTTTACAAAAGAGTCAGACTGTCCTTTGAAACTTTGAAGCCAGGTATTGATTTCTCCTCTCTAGCTAGGAAAGTCCTAGACGGCATCTTCTTCCAATATAAGGCTGTTTTGTTACATTGAAAATCTGTTGTTTAGTGTAGTCACCTTCATCAATTATCTTAGCTAGATCTTCAGGATAACTTGCTGCAGCTTCTACATCAGCACTTGCTTCATCACCTTGTACTTTTTTGTTATGGAGATAGCTTCTTCCTTTAAACCTCATGAACCAATCTCTCCTAGCTTCAAACATTTTTTCTGCAGCTTCCTCACCTCTTTCAACCTTCACACAATTGAAGGGACTTGCTCTATATTAGGTTTTGGCTTAGGGAAAGCTGTGGCTGGTTTGATTTTCTATCCAGACCACTAAAACTTTCTCCATATCAGGAATAAGGCTATTTTGCTTTCTCATCATTTGTGTGTTCACTGGAGTAGCACTTTTAATTTCCTTCAAGAACTTTTTCTTTGCCTTCACAACTTGGCTAACCGTTTGGTGCAAGATGCTTAGCTTTTGGCCTATCTTAGCTTCCAACATGCCTTCCTCCCTAAGTGTAATCATTTCTAGTTTTTTCTTTAAAGTGAGAGACATGTGACTGTTTCTTCCACTTCAACACTTAGAGGCCATTGCAGAGTTATTAGCTGCCCTAATTTCAATATTGTTGTGGCTCAGGGAATAGAAAGGCCTGAGAAGACGCAGCGAGATGGGGGAAACAACCAGTCGATGGAGCGGTCAGAACACATGTAAACATTTTTAAATTAAGTTTGCCATCTTATATAGGCATGGTTCTTGGTGCCCCAAAACAATTACAATAGTAACATCAGAGATTACTGATCACAGGTAACCATGATAGATATGATAATGAAAAAGTTTGAAATATTGTGAGAATTACCAAAACAAGACACAGAGACACAAAGTGACACACACTGTAGGAAAAATGATACCAATAAAATTGTTTGACACAGGGTTGCTACAAATCTTCAATTTGTAAAAAATGCAGTATCTGCAAGGGGCAATAAAGCAAAGTGCAATAGAATGAGGTATGCCTGTATATTTCACCTACCATTCCAACATTTGTCTCTTTAGTATATATTTCTGAAAAAATCTATTCTGAAAATTTTGGAGATCCTGCTTATGAGGTTTCTATACAACATAAAGTACAGTATCCTTCACAGTTAAAACATTTTCTTAAAGTGATTAAAAAACAAACACGAAAACTTTCTCAGTATACCCCCCAAAAAGGGAATTCTAAATCTTATGCTTTGCTGAGTTTTAGGTTCAATAAATAAATATTACTGATAATTTCCTAAAGAACAAAAGTTTTCCTTAATTATTACAATTCTACACACTCCCTATTTGTCATTTCTGCACTTTTAAAGTAGTCTTTACATTTCAAAAAAATACTCCTAAGCTACTAAGAAAACATATGAAGTCTTTTCATCTCTTCTCTTTAAGCTGATGGCTACATGTGGAAGTCAAGGCATTATCTCCAGCTAGCAACACCATTGACATTGCTGCCACTGTATGTTGCCAAACTGTCTATAAATTGAGTGACAAGCAGATGGAGACAACCCTAAATTTAAGATGCTATGTTGTTATAGAGCTTTGTAAATTTCTCTGGGAGATATGTAAGCATGATTAAAAGAAATGCAATTAGTTTTAAATATGCATATGGGGTACAGCTACGTTAAACATCAACTACTTTCATATAAATTTTCTTGGAAACAAAAAATTATTTTCTCTAAAATGATTTCCTTTCCAAAAGAAAAGTAGTTTTTACCTGTGCTGCACTAAGAAGGTGTGTCCGGTAAATTGTGATTACTTCCTGGTGCTGTCTGTCAGCATCCTAGAAATGTAGAAAGATGGAAATAATCAGAATACCAGCATTCACATTTCTAAGCACATGCTTGTGACATTGCTGTTCTTAGGTCTGACACTACAAAACAGTAGTATTATTGAAGTGCTCCTTTGGACCCACCAGATGCATAATTCCATAGCATAACAATAGTATAAACTTTTCCAAGGATTGCATGAAAACAATTCAGGGAAACCCATGCTGCTCATCTCAGGTAACATGAAATTTCTGCCTTAAGTCCACATATAATGCCAAGAACCTAGTCTATAGATGCTTACTGACTTATGCTTTGCATTGTTACAAAAGTTTCCTATCTTGTCTATCACTACGCTTTATTCCCCCACACTTCCAAGACTGAAGTAACTCTTTCCTCACATCACTTTTGGCGTAAAAATCTTGGATGACACCTCTTTATACATAAGAGAGAAACCAAACTCAGCCTTTTACTGCCGCCTTGTATGCCACTTGCATTCTGCCTCTATGTCTTTCTTTGCCTGGAATACCTTCTGCTTTCCTTTCACCTACAAAACACCATCTATCTAGCAAATTCAAGTCAGGTACTTTCTTCCTCTTTAAACTAGCTCCCACCACACTAGTAATCTTTCCTTCCTGGGAACTCATATCCCTTAGAATCTGGGATTGCATTCTCAATTCTATATTTGACATCTCTTGTTATTTTACTTTTCACATATCTATGCTTTGCTTCTCTAACTCCCACACTCCTTGGGGGAAGAACTGTGTACTCTCTCTGTCCCTGGCAGTGTTTAGCACAGTGTCATGACATAACAAATAATAAAAATTTCAAAATATTAAAGGGACTACTGTATCCTTTTGATAAAATCCAAATCAGCATCTGTCATCAATAATCTGTAGGCCAACAGTGTTTAGTGTATTGCCTGGCATATAGTAGGCTCCAAATAAATGATATAATAATATAAGTAACTTTTAGCAAAAACAATTACATTCTTGGATCTTAATACAGCCACAAATCAATTTCATTCCTAAACAAGCATTCACAAATGGACAAGAAAATAATAATGTGAACTGGCAGATATTAGCACTAAGTCCTTCTAGTCTTGGTTACTCACAGCCAGTTGCTGCTGCAGGGATTTCACCTGAAGCTGCAGAGTCTCAACCAAGTGGCTCTGTCTCCTGGTGGGACTCCCAGTTGTGTAGGTGAGTTGTGAAAGGCCATTGAGTGCCTGTTTTAGTCTTTCTACATCATTAAGCAGTTCAGTTATCTTATAAAAGGAGGGAAAAAAAGTTGTGAGAAAAACATATTACTTACTTTGCACAGAAATCATTCATTATTTGGGACATAAAATTTATCTTTATGTACCAGAAAAGTGAGGTATGATTATTGTCATAGTTATTATCAATGGTATATACAAAATATAATTTAATTCTTCTCAGTAAATTCCTTATAAAAGGAATATCAAATTAAGAATAAATATCATATAATATACCAAGATGTGAATATGATCTCAATCTTCTGATTTTTAGATAATAATGTCAGTACCTCTAAAGAATATAAACTATCTTCCAGGTTTGGAATCCAGGAAAGTAGAGTAGATTCCCTCCAACCAAGTTGAAAACTCATATAAGTCTAGAATTAACTTTTGTATCTTGTTCCTTTCAAGAATGTGTATTATTTTAGACTAGCTTATTTTAAAGAGGGAAAAAAGTAGGGAGGCTGTTTAAAGTAGTGTAAAGACCACAGGCTTTAAAGTCATATTAGATACTTATGAGCTTAGCTAATTTCCTTTATTTTCTGAGTATTAGTTTCCTTATCAGCAAAAAACCTTTCAACGTTAAGAAAATTAAATGGCTAGCATATGGTACATACTCAATAAATGGCAATGATTCTAAGTAGATATTAATAACTAGCTACTATAATTACATATTATATCCATAACCATCTTCCAAACAAACTAAGGGCATTTAATCTCTGGGTCATAGAAGCAGACATTCCTGAAGGTCAGTACTTGTACCTCTCCACTGAGGACGGCTGGACTGTGCTGCCTTCACTTGTCACTGTATCCCCAGCATTGAGCATAGCATCTGGCATGTAGAAGGCATATCATACTTATTTGTTACATGGATAGCACTGTGCCCTATTTCCCAGATTTTTCATCTTTCATAGTACACACATTATGCAACTACCAATTTTGGAAATATTGTTAAGTACCTATTCTGTAAATTGCACCATGAGAATGAAAGATAAGGAAAGATAAGTTACAAACCCTGGTCTTAAAAACTGATTGAGAATATTACACAAATCTAACACAGCAATGTAAGTGTTTAAAAGTAAAGCCGCCCCCCCCCAAAAAAAAACATGCATTTTGGCAGGGAAGCAATTTGCTAAATAGGCTAGATTGGACAGTGAAGGCTTTAGGAAGAAGGATAAATGTTGAAGTGGGTCCTAAAAAATGTACGGAATTCTGTAAAGATATGGAGGACAAAATGTGCATGGAATTAGAGGGCTTGTTTTACTAATGTGGGTGAGTGCTAAAATAAAATCTGGGATGTTCTCCAGTGTCCTTGATTTCTTACAGACCAGAAACCGCTTTTTTCCCCTCCTCTCCATCCCCATTCTTCAGATCCCTAAAACTCATTGGTTTATGACCACTCATTCATGACACAAGGGAAACTTGGGTCATCCCAACTTTCCTAAATTCATGGCTATATCATGAAAAATCCTTTTGATTTTTGTTTTTATGACTTCACTTTTTTTAAATTCAGAATTTATTTCAAACTGAACATTTAATGGTCAATTTGTTGATAACTTTTGTAAACCTATCTGTGAGATACTGTGGTAAAGAGTCCTATTCTTCTGCTCTGGCAGTTTTTGGGTTTTCCAATTCATAACCATATAGACTACTTTGAGCCTACCTTATTATCTTTTGCTTCAATTTGTTTAGCAGATTCCTGTATTCTTCTCTGTAATTCTGTGACTGTTGTTAAGGACTTATCGCATCGTTCTTTCTGGTCCTTGATTTCTTGTTCAATGCTGAAATGTATTAATTCCTTCTCATCTTTTGCGGATAGTTCCTTCTTTTTGGCATGCAAAGCTTCCTCACATACTTCCTCATACTTTCTATTCAAATTGGCTAATTTTTCATTTAAGTTGGAAATCTGTGTCTCCAAATCACTTTTTGTTGTTTTATATTTAGACAAATCAACTACCTCTCTAGTCTCTAATTTTTTTAGTGCTTGCTTAGTATTTTGAACCTCAGACTGGAGTTTGGAGAGTTCTTCAGTTTTGTTTTGGCTTTCTTCTTCCTTTTCTCTCAAGCTAGCTTTTATGATTCCAACTTCTTTCTCAAATGCTTCCTTAATCTTTAAATGCTCCACCAAGGTCACAGAAGAGTTCTTTTGGTTCTCCAGCATCTGATGCAGTTTGGTCACTGCCTGCTGCTCTTTTTCATAACACCTTTGCTTGTTCTTCACTTCTTCCTTTAGATTCTCAATTGTGCCATTAAGAGATTTTTTCAAAGCCTCGACCTGTTCCAATGGAACATGCTGTTTTTGCAAAAGAGTTTGTGCTGCAAGTATCTCAGAAGTCTGTTTGGCACTTTCTTCTACCAGTTTCTCTTTCTCGTTCTTTACCTCTGTGTATTTCTGTAATAGGTCTTTTAACTCTTTGTTTAGCTCTTCTGTTTTTCTGCTTAATGCTCTTTCCATTTCATGAGAATTCTCAATGAGAACATTCTTATCCTTTAAATCTTTCTGAAGGGAGAAAACCTCCTTCTTTAACTTTTCATTTTCTTGCCTGTATTTCTTGGCTTCCTCTTCCCTGACACTATACTTTTGTGTCTGCTCTGATAACTGTTCTTTTAGTTCTTTCTCTGTTGCTTTAAATTTTCTCTCGCACTCTTCAAAGCTGATAATTGGAGCATACTTTAGCTTAATGCATTCTTGTATTGTGTCAAGTTCCTTCTTCTGAGCTTCAATTTCAGCATGCAATGTCACAATCTCTTCTTGGCCTTTTTTGTAGTTAGCCAGTACTTCAGCACTATTATCCTGTACCTTTTTCATGCTCTTATTTAAAGTACTCATCTTCTCCTCATGCTCTTTGAGACTGATATACTCAGCTTTTATTCGGCTCTGAGTATTTTTCAGGTTTCCTTTTAATAAATCATTCTCACCTTTTATTCTTATAAATTCTTGATTTACATCTTCAAATTTTTTCTTCACATCTAATAATTCTCTGTTGGTTTTATCTAATGTACTACTCAGTGCAGTTTTAATCTCTTCATAGGTTTTAACTGGCACATACTGATTACTTACAGTTTTTTTCAAGTTAGTGTTTTCAGACATGAGTGTATATATTTTTTCTTGGTCTTCATCACATTTTTTATTAAGTTCAGATAGCTGTTTTTTCAGTTCAACAATATTGGATTTCAACATCGTCATCTCTTTCTCATGTTTTTCAGGAGGTACACACACAGATTCCAGGTGGCTGACATTCTTACTTAAACTATCATTTTCCATCAGCAATTTCTCCATTTCTAAATTCTTTTCTGTGTATTTTTGAGTTACTTCTAAAAGCTTTTTATTCAAGTCATCAACAATTGCATCATGTGACTTTTTCATTTCTTCATTTACTTTTAAAGGAACATAACTTTTCATTTCAATTGTTAAATTATGTACTTGCTGGTTGAGGAGCTTGTTATCCAGATAAAGCTTCTCAATTTCCTTTTGTAGCATCTGATTTTTCGATGTTAAATCTGTGATCTTCTTCCCAAGTTCTCCTGATTTTTGCTCTAATCTGCTCTTGAGTTGTTCGTGTTCCTCTGGTTTGACTTGCTGAGCAAGCTTGGCCTTAAGATTCTCAAGTTCTCTCTTTAACTGTTTAATTTCACTAAGTGATTTGTCATATTCTCTTTCCATCTCTACTAATTTTTTTGCTTTCTCGTTGACTTCATTTGATAATAAGCTCTTCATGTTTTCAAATTTTTCTGTTGGAATGGAAACGGCCAACTTTGCTACCAATTCTTTTAACTGGCCTTCCATCTCTGTGACAGTTCTTCCTTTCTTCTCTCGCTCCATTTCACACATACTAAATTCTTTCTGTAATCGCTTATTTTCTTCTATCAACTTGCCTTCATTCCTCTTAAACCCTTCTACTAACATTTCATTTTGTTTGATTTGGTTTCTTAGCTTTCCCACTTCTGCTGAAGCTCCTTCATATTTAGCTTTCATGTCTTTCAACTGATCCTTCAGTCCCTCTGTTAGTCCACTATTCCCTATAGCTGCTTCACTTGTTAGGTGCTCTTTAAGAGCAAGAAAATGTGTCTGCATTTGTTTAACTTTACCTTCTGACTCATACATTCTTTTCTGCACATCTTTTAATGCATCTTCTAATTGCTTAATCTGTTCATCTGAATCGTCCTTGACTCTTTCACATTCTAATGCTAAAGCTTTGCACTCTGCCACTTTGTGAGCCAGTTCATTTTGGAGCTTGAGTCTGTCTTGTTTTGCTGAATCACAGTAAGCTCTCATTGCTTCTAACTCTTTCTTTAAAATTTCATTTTCAGAGTATGAAGTTGGACTGGGTAAAGATAGCTCCAGTGGTCTTAACATAGATCTGCTTTGCATATGGGCTGGCATACCTGTAGAAATACACTGAAAAGGTAAAAAATATATATAAATATATACATACATATCAATTGCAAAAGCCTAAAGACACTTAATGATATTCTTATTTGCCAAACTTACAGAAGGAGTCTATATCATCAGTTGTCAAAGGGTTTTGGGAGAAGTCTGTTGAAAAACAGTACTGATTTTTGAGGTAAGAAAATCACTTCTGGGTATGATATTCTTTGTATGCTCTCAAGCAGTGACATTTTGAGAGTTCTTAACTGGAAAGCAAATATTTGTTGCCTCTGGGCAGTATTTTCTCTTTCTTTCCCCATTTATAACTCCTACCCACATAGAAATGAGAATTTTATTAAAATACATTTGGGGAGTCGGTGTAGCTCAGTGTTTGACCTCATATATGAGGTCCCGGGTTCAATCCCTGGCCCCAGTATCTCCAAAATCAAACAAACAAACAAACAAACAAACAAAAACCAAACTAAGGGGGATGGATGTGGCTCAAATGGTTGGGCGTCCGTCTCCCATATGGAGGGACCTGGGTTCGATCCCTGGGACCTCCCGGTAAAAAAACAAAAACAAAAACCAAACCAAAGCACATTTACTATTTCTCTGTTTTATGGCAGAGAACTTCAAATTTGGAAGAAAGGCAGAAGAACTCCTAAATAAAAAGTGTTGCAATTTTAAATCTGCAAATCATTTCATAGAATGATATATTCTTTAACTTCCAATAAAACGTATGACTTTATGAGTACCCTCATCATGTTAACGCCAATGCAATGTTCTTTAAATTATAAAAATCCCACCAAAAAAAAAACACAGCTAGTATGAAAGTTGTCAAGTTGACTAATGATGTTAGTCAATTCACAAAATTCCCGAATAGGAAGATAAATAGAAATTTAGTACAATCTGATTGGTCTCTTATTTCCTCTATCTATTAAGTACTCATTAAAAAGAACTATAATTAAACTTCTCAATGAAATAACTAATAAATATCAGAACATACAAACATAAAAGACTAAACTGAACTATTTTTTATTTTTCCACATACAGCCTAATATAATAAGAGTTCTTTACAAAAACTAATTCATTGATAAAAGCCATGTGCTATGACTACACCCCTCTATTTTAATAGGCATGTTTTACTGTTGTTCATTTAAATCTGAAATGCCTTCTACTGGATAAAGATGGGGGAAAACTGATAATATGGAATCATTTCCCAGCCTCAGCCTGCTTCTAAATTATCTTTTAACTTACCAATTATCTTTAGACTAAGACTACTATAATTCATCAACAAATTACTTATACAGCTTCACAACTTCCCTACTTGTTTTATTACAATCAAATATGTACCAATCCTCTAAAATATTGTTCAGTTGATAACCATGCTCTCAACTTAGAATCTTAACATTTTCCAACTTGAGGAGATCTTAGATATCATCTAGGTTAATTCACTCTGCGTAGAAAAGAGGGTATGCGAAAAAAAAAAAAAAAAAAGCCCGTAGAAACCTAAATATTTATCAGTTCTTCAGTCTACAGAAGATGCTAGAAATGCAAATCTTGTATCCATTGGAAAGTCACGGTGATGAGCAGAAAAACAGGTAAGAAAATCAGACAATAATCTACCAAGTCTTGGAGGCCTTAATTTTAAGGTAAATGTACAAAACAGTATATTTGAATGCAAGGAAGAATATATTTCAAAGCAAAAACAAATTACTTTTGAATTATTCATGTCTGTGTTTCCCTTTACATGTGCAAATATCAAGAGTGAACTGAATGCTGTTAATGCAGAGGCTTACTATTAAAGACAAGGAAATCAAAATTCAAATCTCTTATTTAAGTCACTGTCATCAAAAACACTCTAGGGGGCACCAGAAACAGCAATATCTGCTTTCATAAACTCAATAAAGGAAGACCAATTTTTCTTTGGTAGTGAAAACCTTACTCAATGTATATATACTTGATAAATATACAATGCTGTTTTTCTCTTTATATTAAGGCACAAATATTTTTTAAAATCCAAAAAAATATTACCTGTGAGTCTGTCATGTACATTTGACCTTGTTTAAGAAGCATATCTTCTTTTCCTAAATAAGTCCAAATAAATGACATCTTAACTTAAATATCCATACCAAAGGAGCCTAACTATTGTTTTTTTATCATCTCTCCTTTATTATTCAAATAAAAATAAATATGTATTATAATATAAAATTGTCCTTGTTCTAAAATATTCTTATTTTTTCTTTATTATTTCTATAAACCTAAGGAAGTTCCTACACTCTACTGAGCAGTAGATTCTATGTTTTAGAAATATGTAAGACTGTTGGACAAAATATACTACATGATTACTTTATAATATGTATCTTACAAACAGTCAAAATAAAAATGGTATTTTTTACAGTTTACAAGAAATATTACTGCTTCACTTTGTTAGAGGATAATTTAATATTCACCGGGAAGAAAAACAATAAATTGTCTACAGAAATGGTTTAAAAGTTGAAGAATAAACAAAAGTAAAGATTAATAATGGAGTTTTAAACTAATCAGTAAGTAATTAATTGCCTATGGAGCTTCTAATTTTAGAATGCTTACCTGCACTGATACTATATGCAAAGACTTTCCCAAATCAGAAATACAAGAACGTTATTGATTACCAAATTTCATATTAGAAGCTACATAAAAAGAAGCTATCTGTTCTTAGTTAAATCTGTCGAGGTAAAACCCACAAATAGTTGGATGAAGTTTAGCAACAGAAATATCATATATAGTTAGACAAAATAAACAGGCATAAACATTCTTCTTTTCTTGAATTGCATAAAGTATAATGATAATCTGTACTTTTATACTTACGGTTACTGAAATGACTTCCTGATCCTAAATGATCGCTCTGAAATCAGAAGCGAAAATTAAAACATTTTAGGTGAATGCTGGTTCATTTTCCTCAATTTGTATCTATTTTAGTTCTTAATAACCCATTCAAAACTATATTTTTGACATTCCATGTTTCTTCCCAGTATTATTATATCCGAACCAACCCATGGAAAGAGAGTTGGGAATAAACTATTTCCCTAAGCATTTAAAATTTTTTAAAAAATATATTTTTATTACGGAAGTTGTGAACTTACAAAACAATCACACACGTGTAGAATTCTCATGCAACACCCCTTCCCCAACACACCATACCGTTGTGGAACATTTGTTACACATTTGAGATAATATCATCAGGCTATTACCATTAACTAGGGTCCATAGGTACATTTGCCATATTTTTTCCATACCTCCCTATTATTAATTAACACAGTACATCTTTGGCATTGATGCAAGAATATTACAGTATTGCTGTTAGCTATAGTCCATAGGTTACATTAATTGTATTTTTCCCATGCTTGTCCACATTCCCATCACCCTGCAGTAGTGATGTGCATCCATTCTAGTTCACAGAAGGACAATCTTGCATTTGTACCATTAACCACAATTCTCATCCACCTCTGGATTCACTGTGTTATTCAGTCCCTAGATTATTCTCTAGTTTCCTTTCAATTGACATTTACATCCCTAGACTACTCTTTTCAGCCACAATCCCATTTATTTTCCCCAAATATTTTAATAAAAGAAGCCAAGTGATTCAAGGAAAACATTTACTTGCTCAAAAGAAAAAAGTGAGCCCCAAATGACCCAAAACAACTTTCAATATAGTGTTTGCTGCTGTTTTACCTCAAAATGTAATACCTCTACAAAAGAAACACCACATTCTCCTAAGCACTCATTTTACTTTATCATCATTGGGGACAGGGACCCTATCTCATTGACTATGAAATTATTATTACTATAACCCCTTCTTTCAGAATTTCTAAAATACAAATTTCGCTTGAAGCCAAAGGAGACAGAAAACGAAACAGAGGCAAAGACCTACACACAGTAATAAATGCATCAATGTATCAGTTAGGAAAAGGAGAATAATTGAGAAACTTCAGACACTCTGAATCACAATGTAATTGGATTGCTCCTTTGCCCAGAGAAATACAAAAAAACTAAGATACAAATTAAAATATTATATGAGAGAGGGGACATGCAGATGTGTTTATTTATGTTTGTGTATTTGTATCAGTACTAACAGCTATGTATCAAATTCTGATTTATGAAGCCCAGAGAACACCAAACAGTATAAACATGAAGAAAAATATACCTCCTCATATATTGATCACACTGTCAAATACAAAGGACAAGGAGAGAGTTCTGAAAGCTGCAAGAGAAAAGCAATGTATTATGTACAAGGGAGTCCCAATTAGACTGAGTGTCGATTTCTCATCAGAAACCATGGAGGCAAGAAGGCAGTGGGTTAAAATACTTACAGTCTAGAAATAAACAACTGCCAAGTAAGAATTTTATATCCACAAGACTTTCTTCTAAAAATGAGGGAGAGATTAATTCCCAAATGAAAAAAAAAAAAACTGAGGGATTTTACCACCACTAGAACTGCCCTACAAGCAATGCTAAAGGGATTTCTTCAGCCTGAAAGAAAAGGACACTAGACAGTGGCCCAAAGCAGCATAAAAAAATAAAGGTAACCGTTTGGGTATTTATAAATGCCAGGACTATTGTATTCTATAATTATCCTCTATTTCCTACAGGGGCTAAAAGGTAAATGCATAAAAAGTAATGATAAATCTATGGTTTTGAACATATAATGTACAAAGATACAAGTGATAAGAACAAAAAAAGGTGGAGAGACAGAGAGGTATAGGAAAAGTATATGTGTATGCTATTGAAGTCAAGATGGTATCAAACAAAACATGATTGTTTTATATATAGGCTGTCAAATTATAAACCCATAGTAATCACAAGGAAATATATGAAAAATATATCAAGAGAGAAATGAGAAGGCACTCAATAAGGTACAACACAAAAAATCAAATAAATATAAAAGCAGGCATTAACAGAAGAATTGAGGGGTGAAAAAGGTCTAAGATTTACAAAGACTAAATAGCAAAATGGCAGAAAAAAGTCCTGCATTATCAGCAATGACTTTAATTGTAAATGGTTTAAAATTTCCAGTCAAAAGGCAGAGATTGGCAGAATGAATAAAAGAAAGCATGACCCTACTATATATATGTGGTCTACAAGAAAGTCACCTTAAATTCAAAGACACAAGTAGGCTGAAAGTGAAAGATAGCTACAATATATAAAGAAACCCTTCAACTTAACAACAAAAAGACAAACAACCCAATTTAAAAATGTGCAAAAGACTCAAATAACATCTCTCCAAATAAGACATACAAATGACCAAAAAGCACATGAAAAGATGTTCAATATCATTAGCCATCAGGGAAATGCAAATCAAAACCACAATGAGATACCTACCATTTTACATCCTAGAGAATGGCTGCTGTGTGTGGGGTGGGGGGAACAATGGAAAATTACAAGTGTTGAAGACGCAGAAAAGTAGGGACACTCATTTATTGTTGGTGGCAATATACAATGGTGCAGCCACTGTGGAAGACAGTTTGGCAATTCCTCAGAAAGCTAAGTATAGAGTTTGCTTATGAACTGGCAATCCCACTACTAGGTATATATCCAAAAGAACTGAAAGCATGGACTCAAACAGGTATTTTCACACTGACCTTCATAGCAGCATTATTCAAAACTGCCAAAAGATGGAAGCAACCCAAGTGTCCATCAGCCAACAAATGGATAAACAAATGTGGTATATACATTCAATTCAGCCATAAAAAGGAATGAAGTTCTGATACATGCAACAACATGAATAAACTGTGATGTCATGTTAAGTGAAATAAGTCAGACACAAAAGGAAAAATATTGTATGATCTCACTAATATGAAATAATTAGAATAAGCAAAATCATAGAGTCAGAATCTAAAATATAGATTACCAGACTATGGGGTGGAAATAGGGAATAGGAAGTTAAGGCTTTAAATGTACAGAGTTCCTATTTGGAAGGATAGAAATATTTTGGTGATAGATAATGGTTGATGGCAGCACAAAATTTTGAATGTAATTAACAGCACTGAACTATGTATCTGAATGTGTTTAAAAGGGGAAATGTTAGGCTGTATAAATGGTAACAGAAAAAAATTCTCTTTAAAGTCCATGGAACTGTATATAACCAATAACCCCTAAGTTAAAACATAGACTATAGTTAATAGTACAATTATTAAAATGTGCTTTCAGTTGTAACAAATGTACCACACCAATGCAAAGTGTTAATGAAAGGGTGGTATATGGGAATCCTGTATTTTATGCATGATTGTTCTGCAAACCAACAACTTCTCTAGTAAAAAAAGCCTTTGATTTATGTCACTACTATAAGAGTCCACAGTTTCATAACTGAATTAATGCCACTGCCACTAATCCTTAGTGCCTCAAGTGTATGGAAAAATAGTTTTAAATGTAATCTCTTTGTTCTATGCAATATTTAACATTAAAGTTTGCAACAGCCACTAAATGGTCTTATGCATATATGGGGGTGAGGAGGCACTAGGCACAAAAGAGTTCAAAAAATCTCATTTGGGTTTATTATCTTTCCATTATAACTTAAAGGAAAACAAATGCACCTATAGTATAAAATTAGCCTCTTTCTAAAAGATCTGTATTTCCCCTTTTATTTCTATAAACAACAGGGAAATATCTACACATTAAGTAATAATTCTGTTGGCAGTATACAAATTTTTTAAAACATACAAGATGATATAATAAATGGATATTCAATGTTTCTTAGTTGTTGTTTTTTTTTAAAGATTTATTTATTTATTTCTAACCCCCCGCCCCGCCCATTGTTTTTGCGCTTGCTGTCTGCTCTCTGTGTCCATTCACTGTGTGTTCTTCTGTGTCTGCTTGTCTTCTCTTTAGGCAGCACCGGGAACTGATCCTGGGAGCTTCTGGAGTGGGAGAGAGGCGCTCAATCTCTTGCACCACCTCAGTTCCCTGGTCTGCTGCGACTCATCGTCTCACTTCTGTGTCTCTTTTTGTTGCATCATCTTGCTGTGCCAACTCTCTGCTCAGGCCAGCACTCCTGCGTGGGCCAGCACTCCATGCAGGCCAGCTTGCCTTCACCAGGAGGCCCCGGGAATCGAACCCTGGACCTCCTCTATGGTAGACAGGAGCCCAATTGCTTGAGCCAGACAGGAGCCTAATTGCTTGAGCCACATCCACTTCCCAGTTTCTTAGTATTTAATGGCTGCTTTCATAAATACCAGTCACATATAAAGACAGCCCTGTAATTTTATTTTTGAAAATAGTTTTTAGTATAAAAATTCATCACAATGAGTACATACTAACTGGGGAAAATATCCTTATCATATTGAGTGAGATAAGTTACAAAAAAGGATGTACAATATCCTAATGTATATGTAACACAAAAATTATATATAAAGAAAATGTCTGAAAGGATATCCATTTAAGTGCTAATAATAGTCATTGTCACTGAGCACTGGGATTACAAGTGCTTTTCTGTTTTTATTTTAACTATATTTTCTAATTTTTCTAAAATAAACATACACTGTTTTATGGTGAGAAAAATAAGTTGTTTTTCTATAACTTATTATGGCCTTATTGAAGATTATAAATTTAAGTTTGTGGAAAGCTACGGAAAAGCATCTGGTTCTTGAGACATGACAGACATTCCATCTTTTAGAAGAAAAGCAGGGAAACGGATGTGGCTCTAGCAATTGGGCTCCCGTCTACCATATAGGAGGTCCAGGGTTCGATTCCCGAGGCCTCCTGGTAAAAGGCAAGCTAGCCCACATCATGAGCTGGCCCGAGCAGAGAGCTGGCCTGAGCGGAGTACTGGCCCACGTGGAGACGCAGCAGACCAGGGAGCTGAGGTGGCGCAAGAAATTGAACAACTCTCTCCCACTCCAGAAGGTCCCAGGATCGGTTCCCAGTGCCACCTAAAGAGAAGACAAGCAGACACAGAAGAACTTACAGAGAGCAAACAGTGAGCGCAAAACAATGGGGGGAGCGGGGGGAGGAGAAATAAACAAATCTTTAAAAAAAAGAAAAGAAATAAAGCAATAAACAGCACCTCAATTATAGGTGTCAAACCTTGATGAATACTTCAAAGTACCCATGTACACATCCATATTTTCTCATTCAACCAATTCTAAGAGTAAAACTAGTATTGCAATTATGAGCAAAAAGAGGGCACAAAGGAGACAGAATGCCTAGGTTCAAATCCGGTCACTGCCACTTACCATTTGTGAAACCCCTCCTGGGTAAGTTTTTTAAACCTCTCTATGTCTCAGTTTCCTCATTTGTAAAGTGGAGATAATAATAAAACTTACCATACATAAGGCTGATGTGTTTACTCAGTACATGAAAAGTATATAAAGCAGTGCCTGGCAAATAATCAGTGGTATGAAAATGTTAGCTTTTACTATGTCCACTATTAACCTTAAAAAAAAGTCTGTATAGGA
Source organism: Cabassous unicinctus (assembly GCA_029593785.1). Lineage (NCBI taxonomy): Eukaryota > Metazoa > Chordata > Mammalia > Cingulata > Chlamyphoridae > Cabassous > Cabassous unicinctus. Next base: position 12,889 of record JAQZBX010004289.1, on the reverse strand, counting down.
ACAATGTATGTGTATACAATTAAGTTGGTATCAAATCAAATATAATTGTTATAGATTAAGGATGTTAAATTTTAACCCCACGTTAACCACAAAGAAAATTCATGAAAACTATGTTCAGAAAGAAATGAGAGGGGACTCAAAATGGTATCATACCAAAAATAAATAAATAACTATGAAAGTAGGCATTAAAAAAAGAATTGAGGGTCAAAAAATGTATAAAACGTACAAAGGTCAAACAGCAAAATCGCAGAAGAAAGTCTTACATTACCAGTGGTTACTTTAAATGAAAATGGATTAAACTATGTCAAAAGGCAGAGACTGGCAGAAATGAAAATGCACAATCCAAATATATGCTGTTTACAAGAGACTCACCTAAACTCAAAGACATAAGTACATTGTGGGTGGTAAGAGGGAAAAAAATAAACTGTGCAAGTAGTAACCAAAAGAGAGCTGAGTTAGTTATGCTATATCAAATGACATACACTTATGGTCAAAAACTATTATGAGGGACAAAGAAGGTCAATATATATTGATAAAGGTGTCAATTCAACAAAACATAACAATTATAAATTATATGTGCCTAATGGAAGAGCCCCAAAATATATGAAGCAAATACTGACAGACTTGAAGGGAGATATAGACAGCTCTACATTAACAGTAGGGGATTTCAAATAACTACTTTTAAAAATGGATAGAACATATAGACAAAAGACCAATAAGGAAATAGAAGACTTGAACAATACTCTAACCCAACTAGACTTTACAGTCATATATATATATATATATATATAGTAATACTTCCTCCAATAGCAGCAGAATACCCATTCTTCTCTAGAGCAAATGAATCATTCTTCAGGATATACTATATCTTAAGTCAAAAATAAGACCCCAAAAATTCAAAATTATTGATATCATATAAGGTATCTTCTCTGACCACACTGGAATGAAGCTAGAAATCAATAATAGAGGGAGAAATGGAAATTTCACAGTTAAGTGGAAATTAAACAACATACTGTTAAAAAACCAGTGGTTCAAAGAAGAAATCACAAGGGAAATGCGGAAATATATTGAGGTGATACAAATGAAAACATAATAAACCAAAACTAATGGGATGCAACAAAGGTGGTATTGTGGGAGAAATCTAAATGCAAAAAAGAAGAAGAAAGAAGATATATCTCAAGTCAGAGACCTAACCTCAAAACTGGATGAGCTAGAAAAAGAAGAGCAAACTGAACCCAAAACAAGTAGAAGAAAGAAAGTAACAAAGATTAGAGCAGAGATAGAGAATTTAAAAAGAGAGAGAATCAAAAAACCAAAAGTTGGTTCTTTGAAAAGATCAAAAAAATTGGCAAACCTTTAGCTAGACTGACAAAGAAAGAGACAAGATACAAATAACAAAAATCAGAAAGGGGGACATTACTACTGATCCCACAGAAATAAAAAGGACCATAAGAGGGTATTATGTACAACTGCATGCCAACAAATTAGATAACCTAGAGGAAATGGACAAATTCCTAGAAACACACAAACTACCTAAACTAACTTGAGAAGAAATGGTCAACATTGTATTGAAAGTTCAAGCTAAAGCAATTAGGCAAGAGAAAGAAAGAAATCACATCCAAATTGGAAAGGAAGAAGTGAAAGTTTCCTTATTTGCAGATGACATGACCCTATATACAGAAAATCCTGAAAAATACACAACAAAGTAACTAGAACCAATGAATTCAGCAAAATGGCAGGTACAAAGCCAAAAATCCAAAAATCAGTTCATTACACTAGTAATGAACAATCAAAAGAAGAAATGAAGGAAAAAAGCTCCATTTACAATAGCAAATAAAAGAGTCAGCTATCTAGGAATAAATCTAACCAAGGATGTAAAGGACTTATACACAGAAAACTACAAAGCACTGCTAAAAGAAAGGAAAGACCTAAATAAATGGAAGGATATTCCATTTTCATAGACTAGAAGACGAAATATTGTTAAGATGTCAATTCTACTCAAAGGAAGTTATAGATTCAACACAATCCCAATCAAACTTCCAACAGCTTCTTTGAAGAAATGGAAAAGCCAATCATCAAATATATATATAAGTATAAAGGGACTCAAATAGCCGAAACCATCTTGAAAAAGAACAAAGTTGAAAGACTCACTTCCTGAGTTTAAAAATTATTACAAAGCCCCAGTAAACAAAACAGCATGCTACTGGCACAAGGAAAGGTATACAGACAAATGGAATTGAAATGAGAATTCAGAAATCAACCTTTACTTTATGGTAAACTGATTTTTGACAAGGATGCCAAGTCCATTCAATTGGAAAAGACAAGATTCCTCAACAAGTGGTGCTGGGAAAACTGGATGTCCCCAAGCAAAAGAATGAAGGTGAGCCCCTACCTCACACCATATACAAAAATCAACTCAAAATGGATCAAAGACCTAAGTAGAAGAACCAGAATTATAAAACTCCTAGAAGAAAACATAGGGAAGCATATTCCAGAACCTCGTATTAGACAATGGTCTCTCAGAATTTATATCCAAAGCACAAGCAAAAGAAAAAAAACAGATAAATAGGATTCATCTGTGCTAGTCTGAGTCTTTTGTGGACCCCAGAAAATTATGTTTCTAAATTGGTCCATTTCTATGGGTGTGGGACCATTTGATTAGATTGAATTCAGTCAGGGGCCTTTGAACAGAGTGCTTCAGTGAGGCATGAGCCAGGGTGGGTCTTGGGCCTCTTGCTGGAGTCCTTTATAAATGAAAGAAACATGCAGAGACAAAGAGACGGGGCTGCCATTTTACCCTGCCATGTGAAAGAGTACTCCAGGATTACCTGCAGGCACAAAAAGACAGAGAAACCACGAGAGACTGAGAGAGAGGATGGAGGCTGGAATCAGAGGGGCAGCCAAAGCTGAAGCAATTAGAAGAGGGGTGAGATGAGCCACATGCCTGATCGCCCATAGCTAAGCTCAGGGACATAGTAAGGAGAAGGCAGAAACCGGCCTCTGTTTTGCCTTGCCACATGGCAGGAGTCCACGATTGCCAGCAGCTGACCTTTGGTGAGACAGCTTCTTGATGATGCCTTGATTTGGATATTTTCACAGCCTTGGAACTGTAAGTTTCTACCCTAATAAATTCCCATTATAAAAATCAATCCATTTCTGGGATTTAGCCTTCAGCAAACTAAGACACCATCAAAATTAAAACCTTTTGTGCCACAAAGGACTTCATCATGAAAATAAAAGACAACCTACACAATGGAAGAAAATATTTGAAAACCACATATCTGATAAGGGCTTAATATCCAGAGAATATAAAGAACTCCTACAACTCAAAAACAGAAAGACAAACAATCCAATTAAAAATGGTCAAAAGACTTGAATAGAAAAATTTCCAGAGACATACAAATGGCCAATAAGCACATGAAAAGATGCTCAACAGCATTAGCCATTACGGAAATGCAAATCAAAACCACAATGAGACACCATTTCACACCTACTAGAATGGCTACTATTAAAACATGAGGAAATTACAAGTGTTGGAGAGGTTGTGGAGAAACAGGAACAATCTTTCATTGCTGGTGGGAATGTATAATGGTGCAGCTGCTGTTGAAGACAGTTTGGCAGTTCCTCAGAAAGTTAAGTATAGGAAAACCCTGTAATCCCACTTCTAGTTACATACCACAAAAGAACTGAAAGCAGGTACTTGAACAGCTATTTGCACACTGATGTTTATAGTAGCATTACTCAAAATTACCAAAAGATGGAAACAACCTAAGTGTTCCATCAACTGATGAATGGATAAACAAAATGCAGTATATACATACAATGGACTATTATTTAGCCATAAAAAGAAATGAAGTCCTGATACATGCAACAACATGGATGAATCTTGAAGACTGAAATAAGCCAGAAACATAAGGACAAACATATGATCTCACTGATATGAAATTGGATGGTGGTGATGGTAGAACATTGTGAACAAAATTAACAGTAGTGAACTATATATTTGAATGTGGATAAAGAAGGAAATTTTAGGTTGTAAAATTAAAAAAAAAAATAGTCTTTGATGGTGAAAAGAAACTTCTATATTGGATAATTCTTTAGCTTATGAAACTGTGTTTCTGAATTATCTTGGCTCTATGCATACAGACATATAAATGCACTTTTTTTTTAACCTATTTTTAAAAATGTATAAACACAAAACTCACAAACTTACATAAAGTGCATAAATATTAAATTACTGCTCAATGAATTTCTGCATATGTATACTTTATGTAATCACAATCCAGATCAGAATACAGAACATTTCCAGCTCCGTGGTAGCTTCTTAGAGTCTCACCAAAGGGTGGCCTCTATGCTGACCTCTAACACCATAGATTAGTTTTGCCTGCTTCTGAACTTCCTAAAAACAGAATCATACAGTATGTATTCTTTATTTATTTTTTATTTTTTTATTTTTAGTATGTATTCTTTGTATCTGATTTAATTTTTCATGCAATATTACTCTGTGAGATTCATCTGTGCTTTTACATTTTCTCATAGCTTCATATATTTTTTTATTTACAAAGAAAAAAATTACTTTTTAAACATAATTTGGAATTATTCTCCAATTAATATAAAAGATTCATGCTAGTCAACCACCCTCTTCACTGACCCCCAGTGATGAACAACATAAAATATATACAGCCTTGCAAAACAAATCTATGCAGTTAAATGTCAGGAGAGTGGTCACCCTTGGTGCAGAGAGGGTGGGTAGTAACAAGAAGCCACCCATCCTTCTGGGTAGATTCTGGGAATGGTAATGTTCTAGTAACATGGTAATGTTTTGTTTCTTGATCTGGGTGTGTTCAGATCAAAAAAAGTCTTGAACTTACACACTTAATGTGTGCTTTTTATGTTATGTTGCATTTCAATAAAAAGTTTTTAAAAAAAATATGGCCTTGGAAAAACTCAAAGCTAACTGATCCAACTAAAGATGAGAATATAATCTGGCTTTATTAACACACCACTCTGACCAGTTTTGTAATTAATCCTTATACATACAAAATCCTTTCTGACATAATCCTGGAAATACCACTATTCATTTATATGACCCTTTGTTATCATCATCATCATTGCAAATTTACAGGTAAGAATATGAAGATTTAAAAAAGTAGGGATGAAGAATGAGAAAGGCTGAAGAAGAGAAACTGGAAGGGAACTAAAGTCAATTACACCCTAGTCAATTTCAATAATCTCATTTAAACTTTTTAAATACCTTGTCCAAGGAATTTAAAGAACAAAGTGATAATTCAAATTCAAGTTTGACTCCAAAGCCACTTCCTACCACCCAGTATGAATTATATGAAATAATTTATCTAAGCTTTCCATACCTCACAATATTTAAATCTGTTTTTTAGAACTTCAATAGTTCTTAAGCTTTCTTCATGCTGCTTTTCTTTAGTTGCCAAAAGGGACTTCAGCTTTTCTTTCTGAAATGGAAAGGAATAAATAACAGAGGAAATTTACCTTGTGCTTTAAATTAGGATTGGAGTTAACAATGAATTCCCCAATCTGGTGAGTTTTTATTATTAGTAGAGTTGGTAATATCTGCAAATATATTAATAAAACATACAATACATACAAACAATATTATGAAAAATTCAAATTTGGGTTTTAAATTTAATATTTTTAGACATTTCTTTATAATATTTAGAATTTTCATCTTTTCATGAAAAGTTTCACAGAAAATGAGCCATTAAGAAGCAGTAATATCAAAATGCCTATAACTCATGCCATTATATTCCAAATATACAATTACAGTCATGTAGTAGGTTCCCCCACCCCCCACTTTTAAAAATAACCAGAAACAGAATCTTGATCTCCATTTCATTCAGGACTTAAACCTCTACCACAATATCTTCAATTTATCTAACATTTTTACAGTTTTATAATAAAATTTATCATCCTACCTCACTTTCCAGATCATCAGCAACCATTACTTCCTAAATTTTAAAAAAGAAAAAAAAATTATTTTAATTCTTAAAAGTTTATTTTAAAACGTGTGAGCTTGATATCTTTAAAAAGACCGGCACATGTCTTTTACTACCGGGACAAGGATATGAGAAGTAAATGTCTAAGCACTACCAATTCTGTTGTATGAGTTATTGTTTTTCATTCTTCTCACCAAACAGGCTCAGAAACATTTTTGATTCTTCTGAGAACCCATCAATCACCAAGGCGTACTAGTTCATGCCCCTCACATCCTCCGTCTACTCCTCCCTGTCTAATTCCACAGCTCCAACTGTAATAACACAGTTCGGACCTTTGTTATTACCACGCACCTAAATAATTGAAATTATTGATAATTGCCTTTTTTATTAACTTTCAAAAATTATGAAATGTATTACAGGTACATGAGTATATATAATGTACTATATCAATATTTTAAATATTATTTAAAGAACAGTAAAATGAACACCTATATCACTAATCTTGTATACTTGAATGGAAAATATATTCTGTATTTCTGAAGTCCAGGGTTAAATAGACACATATATTAGATCAAAATTGTTATTTTTTTGTTCAAAGTTGCTATAAAGAGGCCCTCATGACAAGGAACTTAAAGTCTCTAGCAGATGGAAATATGAGTCAGCTTGTTTCATGTCAGCTTCAGTTCTGAGGGACAGGACCCCCAGTCCTTCAGATGCTGCAGTTGCAGCTGACAGCTCAGTTTGCAACCTCATGAGCAACCCTGAGTCAGAGCCACCAAGCTAAACTGTTCTCAATCCCTGACCTTCAGAAACTGTATGACATAATGAGCATTTGTTGTTTTAAGCTGCTGAATTTGAAGGTAATTTGTTCAACATCGATATATAACTAATACATCTTGCATGTCTGAATTATCTTAAATCTACCTTCTGATTTGACTGGGCATTTGGCTAGCTATGGAATTCTAGGATAAAGATTATTTTCTTTAAAAATTTCAAGGTATTGCTCCACTGTCATCTAGCTTCCAGTGTTGTATTTGAAAGATTCAAAGCTGTTTTGATTTTTGATCCTTGAACATGTAACTGGATGTTTTTCTTTTTGTGGATATTTGTATGATCTTCTTTGTCTCAGTTTTCTGAAGTTTCACCATGATCACTTTGGTGTGGGTTTAGTTTTATCCACTGTAGGTCCTCCAGTCTGGAAAAATCATGTTTTTCAGTTGTGGGAAATTTTCTTGGATTAATATTGGTGATTTTCTACACTCTGTTTTTCTCTTTCTGGAACACCTATTATTCAGATATTAGACCTCTTGGTCTGGCTCTCCCATCTTCCTACTTTTTAAAATTTCCAAGCTTTTATCTTTTTCCTATACATGCAGGCCATTTATTTCCTCAAATTTATCTTCTAACTCTTACTATCTTTTTCATTTTTACAATTATATTTTTCATTTCCAAAAAGTTCTTTTATGATATCTGAATGTTTCCTTTTAACATTTTTTTTTAAAAAGACGCTTTAGATTCCATAAATGATACATCAAAAATATAGGGGGATTCCCATATATCCTTCCCTCTCCCCCTCCCACACTTTCCCCCATTAACATCTTTCATTAGTGTGGTACATCTGTTACAATTGATGAACACATATAGAAGCACTGCTTCTAAACCATGTTCAATAATTTACATTATAGTTTACACTTTGAACCTCACATTTTTATAGGTTTTGACAAAAATGTATAATGGCCTGTATCTGTCACTGCAATGGCATTCAGAACAATTCCAATGTCCCAAAAATGCTCCATGTTACACCTATTCTTCCCTCTCCCTCCTCTCAGTACCTATGGTGACCACTGCCTGAAATAATAATAAATCTACTTTAGTCCATTGTTGCATTCCCCCCTTTTGTTTGTTCATTCCTCAATCTTGATGATTTTAGGATGGTGATGCCCACTCTGTTTCTGATTGAGAAGGGGCTTAGATCCTATGAGGCAGATGGATGGAAATGTCTTACTTGCAGTTGCACATACTCTCTGCTTTTTGGGATGGGCGTTGTCATCATCTTCTTTTTGTTAGCTGTCATGGGTGAGTCTGATGAACTGGAAAGTAGGTGTTGCAACACTGCTGAAATTCAGGGCTCAACCGGCTTATGAACAGACTGAAGATTTAAGTTTCTGGTACATATATTTAATGAGTATAGTGCTAATTATAGGTTCAAATAAAATGAGCAGAAGAGCCATGTATAGGGAAATTATAAATGAATCTAACTCTTTGACATTGGGAACATATATTCCAAAGTAAGGACCATTAACAGGGTGCCGAATTCCTGAGATTGTCTGCCCTGCCTACAGTATGTCTCTAGAACCCTCAGGAGCACCCCTGCTTGAGGCCCTGTTTACTGTGGCAGTCAATGATATCCTCCTGAGACGTGCATAAGCACAACCTCCGGAATGACCTCCCGACTCACTTTGAAATCTCTTAGACATAAAAATTCATTTGTATTTTATATTTCCCCCTTTTGGTCAAGGTCTTTTTCCAAATGCATTGCTAGTTGGTGCCTGGTAATAATCCTTTGGTGGCAGTGAGGCTCCTTTTTAAAACATCCTATTCTTAATTCACAGATATGATATCCTCTTGTGTCATTGAAGATACTAATATAATATAAGCTTTTTTAAAAATGTCCTTTCTCTGAACATCCATTTCTTCCAAGATGCTTCTGTGCTTGATTAGTCCATATCTTCTTCCATAGCTGAGGTCCTCCTCAGATGTCTGGTACCTTGGTTTCTGCTCATATTTAACTCTTAATTTCAGTAACCTTAAGTATTTCCTTCTTGGGCTGGAGAGATGCCTCTAAGACTTCCAGTGTTCTGGCAGCTAAGTAGGGAGAAAAGGAATGGGGGGAGGGGGTTTCAGCATTAGAATGGCAACCTTCCCTTAAAGCAGTTGCTTTTAGTATGGTACTCCAATCTCAGCTATACTCAGTGTCCCCTAGCTCAAAGACCCTCTATTTAATCTCTACAGAGATTTAACCTCTTCTATTTAGAGTCAAAGAGTGAAGAGGAGCAGTTGAGGCCAAGTGGAATAAGGTAGAGGATTTAGGAATTTGCTTTTTAAACAGATTTTTTTAAAAAGATTTATTTTATTTATTTATCCCCCCCACCACACCCCTTGGTTTGCACTTGCTATCTGCTGTTTGTATCCATTTGTTGTTTGCTCTCTGCGTCTTCTAGTCTTCTATTTAGGAGGCACCAGGGACCGAAGCTGGGACCTCCCACGTGGGAGAGAGGCACTCAATTGCTTGAACCACCTCAGCTCCCTGGTTTGTTGTGTCTCTCATTGTCTTTCCTCTTTGTGTCTCTGTTGCACCAGCTCACTGTCTTGTTTATCTTCTCCAGGAAGCACTGGAAGCTGAATCCGGAACATCCCATACGGTAGGTGGGAGCTCAATCACTTGAGCCACACCCACTTCCCATTAAACAGATTTTTAAAACAAAATTTTATTGAATATATCATACATACATGTGCATACATAAACAATGTGTATAGTAAAAGTTGCCAACTTACAAAACAAACATTCATATCACCATACAGGGCTGCTCCCATACATCACCCTACCACCAACACATTGCATTGTTGTGAAACATTTGTTACAAACTATGAAAGGGCTTAATCAAAATATTACTACTAACTATAGCCCATATCTTACATTTAGTGTAGTTTTCCTCCAACCCACCAGAATATTAACATCCCGTATTAGTATTATATATTTGTTACAGTTCATGAGAGGATGTTCTCATATTTGTTCTGTTAAACATAGTCCTTCCACCACTGGATTCCCCGTGTCATAAAGTCCCATGCTTTGTACAATCCATTCAAAGTGTACACGCAATGGCTCTCATTTTCATCATAGTTATGCTGTTGTCACCTCACTTAATTTTAGAATGTTTTCATTAAGCCAAAAAGAAAAATCCTATATCCCCTTTTACTTCCCTATTGTTGTCCCTTAGTATTGAAAAAACATATTCTGTGCCATTGCTGCAAAAATATTACAATATTGCTGTGAACTATCATCTATAAGTTACTTTAGTTGTAATTTCCACAGGTTATTACCACATTCTTAACATTTTGTAAAAGAAACATTCTTATATTTATACTATTAACCACACTCTTCATCTACTGCCTAAATCTTTGTTATACATTTCCTAGATTATTCTCTAGCTTCCTTTCCATTGACATTTCCAGACTAACCCTTTCAGCCACAATCACATTTATAAATCAGCAGTGTTAGTTATACTCACTATAACATGTTACCATCAACTCTATTCTTTTCCACACTTTTTTAAACCAATTCTTCTGTTTTCCAGAGTTTAGCCTATTAATTATATTTTTCATCTTAATGACTATCCTCAGGGCAACTGAATAGCTGTGAGGGGAAGGAAATAGGGAGGGCAGGAAGGAGAGTAGAAAAGGAAGGTCAAAGATTATTCTAGGGTTAGCCTGGGTAGTGCTGTTTAGAACAGAAAAAGTGATGACTGATTTGGGGGAAAAATAATGAATTTGCTTTTGGATATGTTAAATTTCAGGAAAATACAAAATGATAACAAAACATTAAAGTGATAGAGAAAATGAGAATATTATATTTCTTATATTTCCAATTTTTTACGCTATAAAAAATATATTACATATAATTGCTTCTGTGATTTTGCTCATGAAACTGCTATCTGAAATGCCCTCTGATTCCTTCTTGCTTCCTTCAAAACTCAAGAGAACTCACCTCCTGCAGGAAGAAGCAGGAGCTCACAATGCTCTCTCCTTCCTGAACATCCCTTATACCGTTGTTGCCAGTTAGTTGGCATATACTACCTTATATTTGACATTAAAAGCTTCACATAACGGTCCTGGTCTCTAGTAAGATATGATTCCTTAAGGGTGATTACCTGATTTTATCTGCATGACTGAGATGTGAGAGGCAATCATTAACAATTTATTATTAATGATGGTTATTGGTGGCAAAAGTTTTTAGATTTTTGTATTATGGAGATTATTTACCTCATTTAGCTGTAATTGTAAACCATTAACTTTATCCAACAGTATTCTTTGTTCTTGTTGAATTTTTCTCAACCTCTCTTTTAAATCTTCATTTTCAATCTCCAGATCCTTAAATAATAAAAATAACAGGTGTTAGACCAACCTTAAAAAAACAATTCTTATAGAAGAAATTTTTAAAAACAGTTCTCTATCACATACAGATTACATACATATATAAAATAGCTTTAAGCTAAAAGAAGAATAATTTCAATGACACTCAAATGACTTAAAATCTATAGATCAGAAATAATATAGAAAATTACTGTTTCATGAAATCTAGTAAATAGTTACGTACAAGTGAGCAAAACTTCATGATTCCAACAAATTTTTTTAAAAAGCATCATCAAGAAATAGAAAATGGCAGAAGAAAATGACATTTTAAACTTTGCTTAACATCTCTCAGGTTTATGGGACTATTCTATCTAATGCTTTTATTAAAGTAATCAGCATTTCAGTGCTCTGATAAAACATGTAAGCCTCCAAAAAGTAGTGCTACAGTTCAGTTTCGTAACGCTACATAGTAAACTAGGATCAAAGCATGATAGCCTAAGTAAAATGTTTTTGTTTTATCATATGGAAAACAGCTATTCAAGTTACATTTTAATAGTGTTCCTGTCATAAAGTAAATTATTTAATTATGGGTTCTTGCTTCCAAATAATCCACATGTTAATAATTTTTTTAAAAGTTTGACCAGCAGAACAAAAGGTAAAAAGCACTGTCTGGTTAATTTAACAAAATTATTTTCTTAATCAAATTGAAAAACAGTTTAAGAAAAAGTTCAGATTTTATTGCATTTAACATTAACAATCATTACTTTTATCACCATAATTAATAATTTTTCCAAAATGAAATAAACTTGGTTCACACTACAAAATACATGCATTTAAATCAAGTTATATAAAATTGTTGTATTATTTGTCCCCTAATATTTATTAAAACAATACTTTCTATAGCACCCTTCGAATGGTATATGATTTAATTACATAAAACCAACTCAAATATTTACATCCCTTTGTTATATAAGGATTGGGCAGGAAAAGAGACTCTCAAACCATACCTACCTGCCCTCCCTCTCTTCCACTCACCTCAGCTACATTTATGCTCCCTCCCTTCTCCCACCCCCACTCAAACACCATTGGAATTCTTCGTAAAGGAAAACGCCAAATGTTTTTTTTGTTTGTTTTTTCACCTGAACGTTTTGATGCTCCCTCTGATTTGACTTCATATTTACTTCATCTTGCATGTGTGTCAAATTTCGCTTTGGTAAAACAAAAAATACAAGTTAGCCAATAAGAGAACTTAGAAAGATACCTTTTTCTCAGTAGGCAATAAGCCCAATTAGTGATTTTCAGTTTATCTAACACTAAATATTGCTGTACACAACACAAGGTGGCAGTATCTCCATATAAAACACAAAACAGAAAGCATTTTTAATGGTTTTTAAATAAATCAAGTATAATTTATTTTTAAATACTAAAAAATAAAATTTAAAATACTAATTGTTAAGGATTTATTATATAACTAGAATCATCAAATTTTAAAAAGGAGAATTTGTACCAGATATAAAACTTAAAGCACTACAACCATTCCCCTCAAAAAAATATTTATTTTTAAAAGATGGGAGTAGGGTGGGGGAGAGGTGGTGAGTTACATTAATTGTGAAAGGAATATGGAAATTTATTTATTTCTCTGAGCACTCCTGAAATAAAGTAACAAGGAATGTGACAAGAAAGAGACAGACAACCCTCTAACCCGAGCTAAATAAAACATCTCCAAATAACATGGCTGAGTATATGTTGTTTTGTACACTTACTGCTTTGAAACTTTAGTCCAGCTAGAG
>JAQZBX010004288.1:0-61056 GCA_029593785.1 Cabassous unicinctus | reverse complement strand
ACTCTGTTCTTTACCTTGCCTTTTATATTCGATTCCCCACCCACCAAGGGGTGGGGCTCAATGCCCTACTGACATGGCTCAGTCAACTCCTTAATCATAACTTAATCATGCCCAGATTAACAGATCAGTTTAAAGGCATGATCCAATTATATTTTTGGAATTCATAATTACATCAAACTGCCCAACAGCCACACCATGCTTCCTCTGAAGTCGAGAAACAAGAATCTGTTCCATGTTTCTCTCCCAGCTGCTGGTGGTGGCTTGGGGGCAATCCATGGTGTTCTCTGCCCAGTGTTCTGTTTTCTCAAGGGATTCACATGGTTTTCTCCCCTCTGTCTGTGTGTGTGTCCAATTACCCCCTTATAAGAAAACCAGTCATTTGGGATTATGGCCCACCTTAATCCACTGTGGCCTCATCGTAACTAATAATATCTTCAAAGACCCTATTTTCAAATAAGGTCACATTCCAAGGACCTGGCATTAGTGTTTTAACATGTCTTTTTAGGGTACATAATTCAACTGTGACAGTCCCCATCCAGCCTGGATAGAGGGCCTATCTTCCTCTTATCACTCTGACACCTAAGTGGCTTTACTAAAATGACAAAGCCCTTCTTGACAGGTGTATCCAAAGCCATTGCTACATTCTGATATCAGACTATAGCTCTTGTAGACTTTAAATATGACTTCTCCTTCCTCATGAAAATGTCTAATGTCAGTGCCAGGCTTCAAAGTAGGCAATATTTAATGGTGTCTTAAGTTATAATAATAATTTTTTTGGTCTGGATAAGTGAACTATGCCTTGAAAAAATCTTCATGGTGACAATGTAAACTATATCATGGAAATAATGTCAATGAAAATAGTTTTTAAAAATTGACTCTTACCTATGTTGTAACTGATCCTGTCTCCAAATTCAAAAGTCATAGTACATTCAGAACTTAACTTTCCATCCCACAAGAATCTGATATTAGTTAAAATGCTAAATATATTTTCAGTAATGAATATCTATTTGGGAAAGCTATTTTATATGATCAGAATGTAAATTATTATATAACTTACAGAAATTTAATTTAGATAATTTGAGATGTATTCTGCAACTCAAATAACATTAACAATATTTCTAACTATAGACTCTACAAGGAATATATTTTATTGAATGAAAAGAAACATTTTCTTTTCTTGTCTCAAATATTTGAACATTAATTGATGATTTTAGGATAATTTAAAATGTTTTATAAAATAACAGAGCCTTATTTACATTATTGATTGATTCACTTTACATCCTCTTAAGGAGATGCCAATAAAATTTTGCCATGTCTTACCTGAATAATAAAGAATCCCTGAGTTTTTAGGATGTGGATGAATGAAGTTACTTTACATTATAATCTTACCAGTATATTGGAGCTTTGTTAAATTGACACAAAGTAATGATTTTTAACTTAGTGCAATGGAAATTGGTTTATACAAATCATCCACAACCCATCTTTTTGGGTCAATTGTATTATTGATTAATGACAGGCTCATAAAAAAAGAAATGAAGCATGTGTATTGGGTTCAGTGTATAAAGAAAACAGCAGAGACACTTTCTTCTATCCTAATTTTTCAAGATCCTAACATTCTGCCACAAGCTGAATAGAGTAGAGGAAATGTGAGAGGCATCCCTTATATCATGGCTTTGGCTACAACTGTGTCCATTACTATATGAAAATTGTTTAGAAAGAAAAAGTTAAGGTGTAAAGTAGAGTTTCACACTCCATGCACGCAAGGAAATACAGTAAAATAGTCCCATGCTGAATTTTTTTTTTCGATCTTATAGAGTGTGCTTGCTAAAGTCATCATCAATACTACACAAACTCATCCATCATTCTAAGGTTGTACATCACAAGTAGACTTTTACCACCCATTTACTTATATATTAGAAAGTATTAGGAGACTAATTATCAAATACTGGATCTTTCATTGAGAGATAACATGACAATGACATTTTAGTACTAATATCAACAGTGAGGAAGAGAAAATTAATTCTTACAATAAAAATAATTCTCAACTGTTTATAAAATATATAACAAAGTACTTAGCAATTTTATGTGTTTTTAGTTGTAGGGAATGTGGCTTCATAGTTCAGTTGTCTACGATGCTGGAAGATGGAATGATTTTTATATTAATTTAGAGCTCATATCCAGGAAGAGTGCTAGTTGTTCATTACTCATATTTCCTACACATATACATACGTTTACTCTTCAGTGAATGCATATTCAATATGTATTCTATTATGAGACTGAGAAGAAGTCAAACTGATTTGGTCCAGAGTGACTGACCTAATCCATTTCTTCCCTGAGAAGACTGTTTAGGAAGTTCTCATGTCAGCCGTGAAAAACTTTTTCTGCCCTAGAACTCTGACAATTTAAGTTTAGTAGAGACATACAATTCAAACTTGGACCCAGGGCTCAGTTCTTTAATGTGCTATTGTTATGCTCCATTTGCATCTGTTTCCCCACAAATTCCTCCCTAAAAAAAAATAACAAACTCATCAAAATCGCATAACATCCATGGCTTTTCCATTCATTAACCCCTCTAACTGAGTATAAATGACTGAACCTAAGGCATACATAAATTGGGCATCAGAGAAATTACAGTGTGGATGTGCTTTTCTCCATGTAGAGTGGAAACTTTTATGCCACTAATAATAATACAGGAAAAATGAATCATGATATTTCACTATTATTGAAGTAGGATATTAAGCTCCTATTTCTATTTAGAAACTTAGAATGTAAAATATATGGTCATATATTTTTAAATTCTAAAAATAAGAAGATTGGATAGAACTAATTATGAGTAGAAGGTGGGAAGGCCATCAACCATCCTTCCTTCCTCTCTCCCTCCCTCCCTCCCTTCCTTCTTTCCTTTATTTCTTTTTAATACACACTTTATTCACAAATTGATGAGTGATTCCCACTTTTTGAAAGCTTAACATAGATCTTTGGGTCAGCTAATATCCACTATACCAAGTAATAGGTACACTGTACCAAGTAATAGTAATAGGCTGGTACAATCTATTTTTCAATGCTTTTGCACTCCATTAAGGAGACAGATATTCAAGTACAAAACTGCATCACAGTGGGATAAAAATAACAAAAGAAAACTCTTCAAGCTGAAGTCTCACTATAGAGAAATGAATAATAAAGTGATCAAGGGCTTTAAGGGGACATTTCAGCATCTTTTGGAGGGATGTGTAAGGTCCTATGTAATAAGAACTACAGAGAGGTCTATTACAGTGCAGCAAAAATCTGACTGATTTTTGGTATTTGGAACACCTGGACATCTTGAAAAAATATATAGATGTTATTTCTTCACCCCAGACCTAGCAAATCAGAGCTTCTATTTTTGGTGTCTTGTGGACCTGTTTTTAATTTCTAAGATGATTATGATAATCATAGAAGTTTGTAAACCATTGCTATAAACTAAATCGAGTATCTCTAGAGTGCTAAGTGTGTTGGTTGGGGTATGGGGGAATAGGGAGAGGAAGGAAAATGAGGAGGCCAGATAAATAATCTCATTAAAATCTAAGAACCATTCTGAGAGAGTATATTATTTTTAGCCTTCTATGAAATATGAAAAAATAAAGGTTAAGGGTCACTAAATATCTTACCACTATAAGAAAAAGTGGGAATGACACTGGGCATGACATAATTGGGTATAGAGGTTGATATCCTCGGTTTTAATCATGGCAAATTTGAGTTGCCCATGGAATATGCAAGCAGAAACATTCAACAAAACTATCAGTACATATATGTAGGGTGATTAAAAAAGAACTCTAGGATGGCACTATGAACTTTGATTTCTTTCAAATATACCCATGTAATCTATCTAGAATTATTAGTTTTCTCACTGCTTCTATTTCTATCATACAGGCCCAAGCATCTTGCCTTCATTTTGACTATTGGAATAGCTTCTTCTTTGATCAACTGCATCAATACTTGCCAACCTATACACTCAACTCCATAGACCAACCAGGAAAATCCTTATATTACAAAATAAGATCATGGCTCTCCTCTGTTTAAAACTTGTCAGTGACTTTCCCATATCACACTGAATAAAATACAGAATTGTACAACAGCCTAACAGCCCCTCCATTGTGTCTCCCTCATCTCTTGCTAGTCTCCCAAATGCTCAGCTCACCATGAAGACATTGTTCTGCTTGATGTTCCTGCACATCCAAGACATGTTCCCACACCAAGAATCTTACACATACTCATTTGTTTGTTCGGAATTCTTTTCCCCACATATTTTCCAGACTTATTTCATCATTTAATTCAGGTCACTGCTAAAATGTTACTTTATCATACAAGTTTTCCATGACCACCCTATAAATATAAGATGCTCACTTTGCCAGTGAGCTAAATCTGCTTTATGTTTCTTCACAATACTTTCTCATCTGGTGTTTTTTTTTTTTTGTTTTGTTTTTCTTTATTTTCTGTTTTCCCAACTAAAATTTAACTGCCATATATAGGCAGGGAATTCTGTTGCTGTTTACAATGCTGTTTGTCTCACACTGAGATCTGTACTCAGCACATAGTGTATGCTTGAAATACAAAATAAACAAATAAAATATCAGGAGATTACAAATGGCAGTGGAGGCCATTGATGAAAACACCCAGAGAATTGGATGAGTGACAAGAATAAAATGTAATGAACAGAAATTTGAAAGTCTTTCTGAAAAAGAAACACACAAACAGAATTTTGATACAGGGTAGCTACAGAGGAAGGAGGGAAATCAGGAGGAAATGATGGTGTCAGAGAATATAGAGAGCATTTCAAGGAGGGAAGGATCAGCAAAGTCTAATGCCATGAAAAGTCCAGGAAAGAGCATATGGATTAGAAGCCTAAGGTTGGAGACAAAATAAATATGTGATATTTTATTTTGGGGGAGTGAGGTCTGTTAGTTCATTTGGCTATTGCTGAAAAACAAAGTACATTGGAATGTTCTTTTATATGGCTTTACATCCAGGAAGATTGTTCCTAAACAATTGATGATGTCATGCAGAGACTTCCATATACTTTAGAGGACAAGAGCAGAGAGGGAAGCAGACAAGAACAGAGGGAGATGAGAAGGGGAGAGGAGAGGAGGAAAACTAAGCAATGACAGGCTACCACCCAAGTAGATGCATTGAAGTTACAATCTGAAGCTAAATTCTCACTTTACTACTGTTATGTGACTGTTGGTATGGTATGTCACCCTCTCTAAATGATAGTTTGTTATTTTGCTAAGTAAAATGATAATATTAATCTCTCAAATTTATTGTGATATATAGATAAAATAATCTATCTAAAATGCATAGCACAGTACAATGAATAAACCACATATGTATTATGAGATTTTAAAAGAGAAAATAAAGAGTATTGTGTATATAAGAACATAAAAGAAAAAATTTCAGAGATAACTGCAGGAAACCAGTTAAGTGTTATGACATGGAAAATAAGAGATTACACTTCCAAGGAATAAGAAATTGAATTGTCAAGAGGATCTGATGATTTTTCCATCTGAGTTTGAGGGCTATTAAGTGCCTGTACCAGCACTCCATTATCTTTCTTCTCTCCTCTGTGTCAGCATCTTTTTTCCTTTTCATTCCAATTATGTCCCCTTGTAATTCATTCATCCATTAATGTTTTAATTTAACTCTATTTATTGACTATGTGCTCTGATCTCTGTCTTCATTAGTTTGGAGACTGGCATGACCAAGAGACAAAGGACCCTGGCTCTCACGGAAGGTGCCTTCTCTCATAAACTACAGAATTCCCCATCTCTAGCCAACCTGCCACCCAGATGGAGTCACTCAGAACTATTAGTGAGCAAGAAATGAAGTTCTATTTTGTTTTAGCGGTTATACATCTTAGACTTGGTTTGTAAAAGCAGCTAATGCTATACTAATTGAAGCAACTGACAATTCATAGTAGAGGAATAAAAATGAGAACTGAGTAATTAAGCCATTTGAACATTGTAATCATCTCCTAATAATATATTTCAAAATACAAGAAACAAAGCTTAAAATTATCAGTTGTTTCACCAATTATACTAGTAAAAATGAAAACCTAATCAAGACAATAATATAATAAATCAAGGAAAAGCTATTAAATGTAATAGTGACAATTAATTAAAATTTGTAACAACCTGAGAAAATGCAAGCCAATGTGGGTGAGAAGTATGGAAAAAGCAAACTGCTCAAGTAAAAGAAGATTTGAAGCAGACATTTTAGTTGGGTTTGGAATTTGAAGGGTCTTTATTAAAAGAATGAGCTACTTTTTACATTGTTTTATTGGACAAATCTCAAAAAAGTGAGTGGAATTACAAGCAAACATCAGGTAGAGAATTTTCTATTAAAACAATGAGACTGGAAATGTTTAATCTAAAGCTAACAGAGCAGTACTAGCAGTATCATAGAGATGTTTCTTCCCTTGGTTCTAATATTCTTCCTAAGATCCATCCTGTGATCCCATGGAGTGTATCAGCAACAATTGAGAAATTGTTAATTAAAAAACTGCCTATGATTTCCTTGCGACCATGCACAAATCACATAAGATACAAAGGGATTGTCATTTTTCTTTAAGGAAGCAGAGTCACAGCCTCTTAGTTGAAGTGAATGACTTTCCAAAAGCATTATATTTAAAAGTATACATTTTTTTTCAGATATCTTTCCCAGAGAAAGGGGAGCAGGAAGCCATAGATGCTGTTGGGGTATAAGACCTACAGAATTATTGGACTTTTGCAGTGAAAAAAAATAGAAACAGGATAGATTCTTCCTTCCTTCCTTCCTTCCTTCCTTCCTTCCTTCCTTCCTTCCTTCCTTCCTTCCTCCCTCCCTCCCTCCCTTCCTTCCTTCCTCCCTTCCCTCCTTCCCTCCTTCCCTCCCTTCCTTCCCTCCCTTCCTTCCTTTTTTTCTCTTTCTTTTTATTTTAAACAAGATTTATAGTCACTAAATATGTGGTTTGAAAGAAGGCTAAAGTAAAATATGTGTAAAGCTTTAAATTGAAACTCAACAAAAATAAATGAGACATCATTCTATATCTAACCAATTTAAAAATCTTGAATTTGGAAATGCAAGCCAAGTATTACAGGTAATTTCTTCAATTATACAAATAGTCTTGAATTTATTTAGTCATATACATCACAGAAAAACTAAAGACTACAGAATCTCTTTATATCTTAGCCTGCCATAGAACATACCTTTTATTTTCATTGTATCCATTGCATTTATAACTCATAGTGAGGCTTACAAATGTTTATCACTGCCTAATCAATTACTAAAAGGGAAATCACTCCTAGATTATTAGACTGTATTCATTCTCCCCTTTGATGGTGTTCTGTTAACAAAGTTGCTTATCCATACATTCTGAGGAGTCACACTTGAGGAATGTGCAACTGGAAGGTAAGGACCTTCAAACAATTAAGTGAAAACTCATTTTCAATATAACATGCATCATTCGTTCATTTTTGTTTTCTGCTTGTCCATGTCCCATGACCCATGTCCAGTTACTAGAGGACAAAACTCTAAGGTCATGTGACATAAAACATAATTTTGGTTACTTTTTCCCAATTATTATATAGGATCTAGCAAGGATAACATGTTTTCTCTTCAACTTAATTGGGATCCACCATTTGTGATGATTATTCTCTTTAATGAGGATTTGGATGAGAAACACTGAAGCAGAGCACAAGGAAGGGAACATATGTTTAACAAGTTAGATCAGTAGACTCAATCCTGAGATTTATTTTTGTTCAATATCTTCTCATTTTGTTTAGGATATCACCTCATTTGAGATCAAGAAGGAGATTTGAGTTTTGAAGGAAAAGCTATATGAATAAATTGTTGTATTGATGTTTCACACTGCTAAATAGAAAAATAGAAAATGTTCACATTTGTTTTGGTGAAATAAATGGAAATCACACTGGGTAATGAAGACAAGAAAGATTTCTCCTTCAGGTTCCTCTATCTAACCTGTTTAAAACCATTGATACCCATTGTGGTTTTCATCTCTGTGTTCCTTTTATACGTGGCATCATTATGTCACTCTTCTCTTCAGTAAATGCCTATAAATCTAAAAATCAAACTACACCCTACAAATTATTTTTCTTCTATAGAACTATTAGTTTGTTTACAATATATAGAGCTTTGAAAAGAATACACTTAATAACCCAAAAAATAAACTGGTTTTTTTTTTACAAAGTAAACAGTCTATACTCATTTGCTATATTTTACACTTCTCTAATGTATGCTACCATGATCATCCTCTCCTCTTTCCCTCTCCCTCACCCCCTCCCTCTCTCACACACACACGCAAACACATAGAGATACATTAAGATTAAGATTTTTTTTGTTATTTTTTAAGGCAGTAGTATTATCTATTTGGTATGATCAATTAGGGCTAGATGTGGGAGAAGAAAAATACACAAAATATTCACAAGCTTTCTTTTGCTTAGGCAGGGTGTTTGTTCAGTAGAACAATCGAAATATCATTACAGACAACAGCTGTTTCCAGGTTTAAATGCTTCCTACTGACAGTCCTTGAAGTTCTGGGATTTTGTTTTCTAGTGTAATGGAAATTTGAAAGTTATCTCTATTGACATCAATACAGCCAAGATTTCAAAGAATGGCTGTCAAGTAGAATTTGTTTCAAGTTGAAGGACCTTACTTTTGTCATTGAAAGATGCCTTAAAAACTTCATGAATAATTAATAGGATTGTGGTTTAAACATAATAGGTTTTGTATGCACACATATGTGCAAACACATATTAAATTGAAGAGCTTCCAATTTATTTTCTGTTATGGGAAGCACCCAAGTCAATAATCCCTGTAAGGTCACTAAGATTACTAGTTTGACTAATACTTATTAAGGCCAAGAGAGCTATGCATTAAAACGTGAAAATATACTTCAATTCCACTGAAGGATTTTAAAGATAAGAAATTTAGAATTGAAAGTGTTTGCAGGTAATAAAATAGCCAAATACAATTAATAAGAAAATGAAATAATAATGATATGTTTAAATATAAGAAATAAAATACATAAAAATTTAAAGAAAACTAAAAATTCTCTCAATTAGGGGCAGAATGGACATCACCATCCCAGAATCCTCAGGACTGGGAAATGAACAATGGACTAGAGTGGACTTACTGGTATTCTACTATAGACATATTGTGATTCTAGCAATGGAAGAAATTACAACATTGATGTGGAGGCAGTGGCCACTGGAGTGTCTGGGCAGGGGGAGGGAAAGACAGGTATAATGTGGGGACTTTTTTGGGACTTGGGAATTGTCCTGAATGGAATTGCAATGACAGATATATGCCATTATATATCTTCCCATACCCTGCAGAATTGTGTGGGAAAGAGTGTAAACTACAATGTGAACTATGGTCCATACGCAATGACAATGTCCCAGGATGTGTTTATCAGTTGCAATGAATGTGCCACACTAATGAAGAATGCTGTTTATGTGGGAGGGTGTGGGAGGTGTGGGGAGCAGGACATATGGGAATCCCTATATTTTTTGTGTAATGTTTGTGTAATCTAAGTACCTTTTAAAAAATAAAAAATATATTTTAAAAAAGTGTTTGCAGGTAAATTGAAATCATTTAATATCTATTTTCTATCTGTCCATGCACTCTGTTGCTTATTGCAAAGAATTATGAAATGATACAGAAGAAAATAAGGGAAGTACAAATAAAGCTCATATAGATGTAAAGTGAGAATATTAAAACTAATTTTATTACTAACATGCCAGTATTCATGTCATCTGTAGTAAAATAGTGATCAAAATGTAGTTGATAAATGAATGAATGCTCTTCTAAACTAATCCATGAGTGTGACATTTTAAATCTTTTAATGAGTTGATCTACAGATAACATAAGATCTTAGTTGTTCAGAAAGGACTGAAGAAAAAATATTTTACATTGTTGACTAAGACCAAATTCATAAAGTTTTGAGATTAAATAAGCTAATGTTATAGTTGACACTTTTCTCTCAGTTAAGGAAACTGAGCAGAAATGATTGCCTGCCAGGTTTTCAGAAGAACTGAAGTAATTCATCTGGTGAAGACCTGTTCATTCAGCAGTTGAATGTTTGCAAAAAAAAGTCCCAGACGTTTTTTCAAGAATGAAAGCACAGCACTTTACATATTGAGTGTTGCATGTAATATCTCAATCACAGCAAATTTCCAAGGAAGGCATATCCTTATGTCCATACCACAGAGGATATGGAGTGGTGGGAGGAAAAGGTCTCCTGGGATATGTTGGTTTGGTTGTTTTTAATGTGCCATATTATTGTCTGCTTTCTATTTGTTCCTCTTGTTCTAAGATCCTTTTTTCTCTCCCTCTTTTCTTTCTTTTGATTTTATCGGTACTCTTTATTATTCCACTTATTCTTGTGTATTAACTTAAAAGTTATATATTAATTTTTCAGCTTTTTTTTTCCAAAAAAATTCATCAAGGTCCTTTACTTCTTAATGTCTTATGTTAATTAGTACCACCCCTTATACAATTTATGGTCCTTAGAATGTTTAAATCCATGTTCTTGCCTCCTAAGTTTTATGGTATTATTTGAGAAACAAAATCATTATTATTGCTTATAAAGTCAATTATATAGTATGATTCTTATTGTTTTGTACAATTATTCTTTATTTAGATTTATATGTATCCACATATTTGTCCTCTGATTTGCTCTGTATTTCTTCCTGAAACTCCAGATACCAATTTCTTGCACCCAGCACAGATTTTAATATTCCCTTAAGTGTTGGTCTGATTTTGAAATGCTCACATATTTTTATATTTGTTTTCTTTAATACTGTTTTTATTTCTCTTATTTTGACGATATTATTGGATATGAAATTCTAGGTTGCCACTTTGAAGTTATCACATTGCTTGTGGCTTACATGGTTAACGATGTGCAGCCAGATTTCTTTTTTGTTGTCTTTTTGAAAACTATTCCTTGAAGATTTTTTGTTTGTTCATTTTTTTACCCATTTGTCAGCTGATGGTTATGATTGTATGTGTGCGTGTGTGTGTGTTTTCTCTTGTATGGGTTTCTCAGTCATTATCTATTTATGTAGTGCTTCTACTCCATTATTTTTCTCTTGTCTTTATCAAACTCCAGTTACACTTATGCTCTTCCTTTGTATCATCTTCTATAGTCTCTTAAGTTCCTTTTTTCCCAGGCTTGTTTTCTTAATGATTTTGTCTAGAATTTTTTGATTCTATACTCCACTTCATTAATTCTCTCTCCAGCAATATATAATCTGCTGTTAAAACAAGCAATGGCATTCTTAATTTCATTTATTATATGTTGTAATTCTCTAATTTCCATACTGTTTGTTAAAAGTTCAAATTCTATACTGATTCTTAACCTTGTCTCTCATTTTCTTGAAAATATTAAATATTAGAGGCTTTTATGTACATGTCTGATAATCCCACACATCTCCTTCTATTTTCTTCTGTATTAGTTGGATTTTGTCTTTTCCCTATTATTACCAGTTATTTTTGCATGAGCAGTAGGCATTAAGAATTTTATAACTATTTTAAAGCTATGGTTATTTTCTCTCTCTTTACTTCTTTCTTTACTTCTAGCCAAAATTTAAGCCAGGGACACTAATCAGTCCATATCACTTTAATTTTATTAAGCTTTCCTTGTCATTTGAGGGCCTATGGTTTTCCAGTTCACTTTGCTCTTTGAGTTTCTGCATCAATGGTTTCAACACAAAAAATCAGAAACTTACCTGGAATACCCTATATTCTTTGCTGATTTTTGTCTGTTTTGTTTCATTGTAATAAACCGTAACATTGAATATACTTTGATAAACCATAACCATAAGTATAACAGCTTTTCTGAGTTTTATGAGCACTTTCAGCAAAGCATTGAATCTGAGGCTGGCCTTGGGGACCCCCAATGCATAAGTTAATTGAATATTTTCAGTTTCATATTTATTTTTCTATATATTTTATTCTCCCAGGGAATTAAAACATTTTAGGTATAAAATTTATCATCCTGATATTTTTAAATGATGTAGGTTTAGCCAAACCAGTGATGAAAAATATTTTATAACATACTGAATTATCTCTGTTATAATTTAATAGATCTAATTATTGTACTCTAGAAAGTAAAAAATGTGTTATTACTCAGTTCTGAGACTTTGTGATGCCTCATACTCATTCAACTCCTCCAACAGAGATTATAAATGAATGATCATGCATCTTCACATATCAAAATTATTTTTGTAGTTATTCCAAGTCCTTCCAATGCCTCAATGTGTTTTCGTCTATTGTGGCAGGTGTGCCACACTGATGAAGGATGTTTGTTGGTGTGGGAGGGGGTGTGTGTGTGGAGGGGGGTGTGTGGGAATCCCCCATTTTTTTGATGTGGCATTTATGTAATCCGAGACTTCTTTAAAAATAATAAAATATTTCAAAAAATGAAATACAAAAAAAAAAACCTGAAAAAAATCACATCCTTTCTGTCATTGGAAGCAAGTGAAATATGAACTTTTAATTTTATCATGATATGTTATAGTATGTTTGGGGTAGAGAAGGTGGATGACTCAGGAAAGACAGTCAGTTGGATTGATGATGATGTTGATGGTTTATGAATGTATTTAGATATGGTACAAAACACTTTACTAAATTAAAGAAGTGCAGTTAAATATATTCTACAAAATCACCAACTTGTGTATGATAAACTTTTGACAAGGATGATACCATCCTAGATGGTGTTAACTTGAATAATGTCTGTTACAAGAGCATGACAAACTATGTAGCCTTATTGATAAAGAGGCATATCTTAACATTAGATTAAACATTAATTTAAGATATAATTAAATAATTTAACTATATAATAATATATATAGTTGAATTAATAGTTCATTTATTGCAGCTTTGTCCAAACATGAGGTCTTTGATGAATAGTAAACAAATTGCAAATTAAAAAGATAAAACTATAGGTGTTATACATGATCTGAATGAATTATGAAATATTAGGGGCATTCCAGATGGTCGGCCACACACATTTTTGGAACACATCCAACAAATGTTAATATAATTTTTGATAGATCTTGAGAAATGACAATAAAGAATAATATAAATGAGTAGAATTTGGCAAGGTGATTTCTGTAACTAATAAGCTGGTTATTAGTGACATACATAATGATGGAAAGAACAAGTTAAAGTATTTTTCTCTCTCTTAATTTGACTCATCAAACCTTAGAGTGGAATTTAAATTTTTTTCTATAATTCTCCAGGCATTATAGACGATATTATAGTACTTCTGGGAAATTTCAACTGTGTAAACGTCTGGAAATTAGCATTTTGCATATACAGTTTTCATTGCTTTCTCAATGAACATTTCCTCATAAAATATTGAGAAACATTTTAAACCATGTAGATAAGGGAACAATCTTTGGAAAATTCAGTCATTAAATTACTTCTAATTATAAAGAAAGAAAAGATGCAGAGCTTACCTTAATTGGTTGTACATGCATCAGCAAATCATCAACTTTTTTTGTACTTGATAGGTTAAAAATATGAAATAACTTTGTTTCCTCCCATAGTTTCTTCATATCCTCTCTCAATGTTAGTTATTTCTCACCTGTGAAAGTCATGGAAACAACCCATAGCTTTCTCAGTGAGTCATAGATATTTAGTCAAAACAGAGTCTCACTTAAAATATTAAGTTAAATAGTCAAAATCCTGAATTTATTTTAGTTAAAATTTCTCTCTTTTCCTGGTACAGCATTATTTCAGGCTTTGGAAACTGCAGTGAGGTGTTTGGCTGCCTCTCTCTTTCTCTGTCTAGTCTATTTCTCTTTGCCAAATTCCATGGAATACATACTTCAAATATGATTCTTTGAAGCTCCTCTCAACTGGCTTAAGGTGAAGAGGAAGACCACCCAGCCCCCACTCCCCAAACCACACATGCGACCTATCATTGCCAGTCCTGTCTTTGGCAGTGGCTGCTTTTAAAGACACACCCTACATTATTTCCTTCCTACTTACTACGTCAGCGGCAACATGGCTTAAGGAATTGACAATTAATATATTGGATATTCATCATCTTTTAGTATCCTAGTTGGCTTTCCATCATTCTTAAATATATTGTTGTTCACCTTATAGCATATTTTATACTATTACATTATACAGTATGTATATATATATATATATATATATATATCTACTTTATGCTAGTTAATTATACTAGTTACATATACTTTTTTGCTAAATTTAGGTGTAGAATAATAAAGAATAGAATTTTCTTATGAACCATGCATGCTAGAAATGATATGCTACATTTTGAAAATCACTTTTGGCTTTTGTTTCATGTACTTTAGGAATTGACAAAGTGCTCTTATGTCTCCTGGAAAATGTCAAGCATTACTGCAATACATATAATTTTTCTAAGCTGTGTAGAAACAGTGTAGAATGCACAGGTAAATGAAAATAACTTTAACATCATCATCCTTATAGCAAAGGACAAAACCCTTAAAACAAAGTGTAAAATCAACACTAGATAGTGTAACCAAATTAATATTTTCCACAATACAATTTTTTTAAATTTGTAAAACTTTGCAAATTCAAGTAGGCACAAATCAGATTTTTGTACATTGATTGCAAAAAAGTTTGCAATTCTTCATCTATCCCTGTATCAACTCCCTTTCTAATGCATTTTTGCATCCCTTTCCATCAAGAGATAGAATCTATTTTCCCATCTCTTGCTTCTAGGATGGCTTTATAATCTACTTTAACCAAAAGAATGCAGAAGGTTTTATAGTGTTACAGTTCTTGGCTTACACCTGAAGAAATTCTGCTTGCTCAAACTCATTTTGTGGAATCTTGTCCCCACCTTTAAAACAGCCCATGTCAGAATGATGCATGATGACAGAAACATAGCTCAATCATTCCCATTGCCTCAGCTAACAGCTAGCCAACCACCAAACAAATAGTAAGACTACCCTAAACCAATGAGCACCACTGACCCACTGCAGAATCATGAACAAGGCAAGCCGAAATCAAACATAGCCCAGATCAGAAGAATCACACAACTTACCACTGAACTTTCAGATGTTTGTTAGAAATGATAGTTAACTAATACACATATCTAAACATTGGTTAAAATATAAGTTTGTGCACACATATGCAGTGCTTAAGCAATTGACAGCATTTAAAGCTATAGATTTCCTTTTACTATTTCTAATCTGGAATAGGAGGTAGTAAAATCAATTAATCATAATTAATATCAATCGATTATGGTCTCCTTTCAAATAGGTAAGATTTTATGTCTTGTTTTTTAATTAGTACAGTAATATACAACGAGCATTTGTTAATATCCTTAGTAAACTATGAGCTCATGTAGAACAGGAATTCTTCTGTCCAAGATCTAACATCTGGTTAGATGTTTCTTTTTTAAAAAATCAATTAGGTTTATCAATTGATTATTAATTATATTAACCAATAATTAATACTGTAGATATTTTATGCCATAATAAATATAGCTGTGGTAGGTAAATAGGAAGAAAGCTGGAGAGAGAAGTTGGGGGTGGGGAGAGAATGCAGCAATTGTGTATTTAATGTCAACCAATCTGTGCATTTCATGTGTGGGGGAGGAATGGAAAAGAATTAGGGACATTTGGGTTGTCCTAGTGCCAGGGCAGAGGTGGGAAGTAGGGTGAGGTGAGCAAATACTATTGCATTTAAGAGGCAAGTACCAAAGATAACAAACCTCTTGAAATGCCAGTAATGGTTCTGCACAGTAAAGAATTGAAACTTCCAAATCCCAATAACACCTATAATGAGAAATGCTGAAAGGAAGTTGACTAAAACAGATGTCTACATATATTTATAGAATTTTGTTTTGAAAGGCCTTAAACTGGACAACACAAAGAGAGTTCAAGTGATTCACATACTGACCATCATTGAAATCTCTCATTTCACTAGCTTAGTAATAGCGAGCCTGAAAAGGATATTATGTCATCATCTTTTCTTTAGGACTGACTTGAAATGAACATTATTACTTTGCACATGCACTAACCTTGTCTTGAAAGGTAAGAAAGGTCGAAATAACGGCCATTTTCATGTTATGTCACTGGAAAAAAATAGGCCTTATTAACTATGTATATATGCCAGGTATAGAAAGTGTAGGATCTGAAAATGTGACAGCATAGGGACAAAGGGAGAAATGACAGGATGACAGACAGCATGCATTCTGAGTTGAGTGGTGATCAGAGATCTAGAAATCTGGGAACAAGGTCCATGTTTACTCTACTTTGTAAGAACCCCACCAAATCCCTATGATGATGTTATAAAGAGTCAATGAATATTCACAATCATGTATTTAAAACCACACCAGTATGATTTTTATAGTTGTAAAAGTAAGAGTCTATGCATTAGATGTAGTTTCTTAGTAACATAGCTAACAGTTATGCATTGTAGTTTTTTTTTGAAATCTTAATACTGTAAGCTCTCAACCTTTTGAAGCTATATTTGCTTTTAGATATGCCTGCCTATTCAATCCCACACAGGTGATGTGCAGATAAAATGAGAAAAAATATATGAAATGAGTTTGTAAACTGGAAATGCCATATTAATTGATGAGCAAAATTATGTATAATGATGATGATAAAGCAATATCCTTAGGAGAATTGCTGATAGTTGATTCTCACTGTGTTTATATGAAATAAAGGCTATTACAGTTCTCATATTATAATTATCATTAACAAAGTGAAAATTAAATCAATTAATATTAATTTTTGTATTATTGATCAAGGGCAAAATTATTATAGCTAAAGAGTTCATTCAATCAGACAAAGGGAAAAATACTCTGAGGCAAATGCCTGCTTAATCAGTTGTTAGTTTTGGAATTAAATTATAATATAATCAAGAGTCTGTATAACAAAAATTATAAAGATTAATTGTTAATAAAGTTTAAGCACAAAGTAGATGAGATTTGAAAAATCTCATTTTTTTGGATAATCTGGAAGATGTCATCTAGTCAAATATCTCTTAGTTCAACTTGATAGACCCTGAACAAAATGAATCACATGGTTTCTTCACATGCCTCAAATGGAATGTTCATCAATAATTGTTCCAAAATATGTTCTAAATATTATTGGAGCATTTGTTACAAATTAGAATTAAGGAAGAACCACAAACTCCTTTTAGCAGTTGTCACTGAAGGATGTCAAGGAAGGCTTGAAATGTGCTTGTGCAGTTGGGCTTTGTCCTTTTCCCTTCTGTCATTTGCATGAGAAGAACACTCTCTGTGAAATGACTGCCCCTTCAGCCTGGGTCTCAAAATGATGACTTGTAAGTAGAATTGCTCCAGCCCACTGGAGCCTAAAGCAGAGCTGCTCTAGTTACCACAGACATAAAATAGGGAGCAAAGCATCACAGCTTATTTATAGACCAGTGAAATATAAATGCTTACTGGATACTGAATAATGCAGCATTGCTGTGCAAATACTAACATAAAAAGGACAATGGCAAGAAAATCTATGATTCACCGTAAATGAATCATTCTGCTTTGTCTCGGGAGTCTCTCTTTCAGAAATGGGGAAGAAGATGGCAGCTCCAGAGTCTCTCACATCTTTCAGTATTCCAGTAGCCTACCAAGGATTTTTTTCCCCTAAGTTTCAGTAAAATGAGAAAGCACTGTGGCAGGAGCAACAAGATATACAGAATTATTAAAATAATCAGCTTATCTTCACAAGTTCCAACAATCTCTAGCAAGTGAATTTAGTCTTTTTATGGCCTTTGTCAAGAATGCAAAAAATGGTCATTCTTTTTGTGTAGGACCCATTTATATAATCTGTTTGACTGCCCCTCACTGGAGATGATACCCAGTCAATTGATTCAAGTATCTTCTAAATGAAATAAAACAAGGAAGTACTTATAACAGTAGGAACTCACTAGAATCGACAGAATTCAGTTCAGTAATTTTCTAACTATTCTTCACAGGTATGTGTTGGAATGAGAATTACCTTACTGCAAAGAAGTTTGAGACAGGGGAATGATAAGCTAATTTGTTTTAGATCAGAGGAAGCATAGAGATTGAACAAGTTGTGTTCAGTCCTACTAGTAAATACAGTACATTAAATCCTAGATCTTTAAATTTCAACTTCTATGTAATGACTTCAGAATTTTCAGTATCTTCAAATTCCTACTACATTAATTATGATACTAATACTGTGAGAAACAGTATAAGGTAATTTTACAAATGAGGAAACAAATTTAGAGAGATTAAAATTTAACCTATTGATGGACCTAGAATTCCAGTTCAGATCATCTGATTCTAATGCTTGAGCTCTTAACTGAAGCATCAGTTGGTACCACTGTATATTTTCTTTTTGTTTCTCCAGTTAGGTATTGTTGAAAAGAAAGAAAAAACAAACTAAAAGCAATTGTGTACTTTTATTCAGTATCTCATGAAAATCTGATGGTATTATTAAGAAAAATTCTATTATCCTTATTTTGTAAATGAAGTAACTAAAATAAAAAAAACTTAAGGAACATGCATAAAACTACACATTTCAGGTATGACAGATTTTTGAAAAGTAGGATGATAAAATTTTGCAGTATTAGAATTCAGTCATTAAATTTCATCTAGCCTGATAATTTAAAAGAGACAGGTTCAGAGATTGCAGAAGGAAAAGAACTTGTAATGTAATTCAGGGTCAGTAATTCCTACTGTTAGAACACGAGATCTCGTAAACCTCCACCATCAGATGTGAAACTAATCTTCCCTTGAAAGGAAAGAGTAATAAGTGAAGGGGCAGCCATGTTCCTAGAACTACCCTTGTTATCTAATCCTCACCATTCAATCTCTTCAATTTGCTTTTGTGTACTGGTGATATGCAAAAATCTGATTTTGATGAGAAATTTCCTTTACTTAAAAAAAAAGTTGGAATTGCTAATCAATTTAAATCTCTTAATCTTATAGTTGAGAAAATTAATATAGAATGAAATCGTGTGCTTTTCCCAAGATTAATGATCTAGTGAAATTTACACATCTAGGGAATTGATTTTATCCTAATCTTTCTTGAATAAAATCACTAGTACAGCTCACCTCACTAGTTCACCTGCATTAAAATGCAAGTGTGATTTAGATTATGCTTTACAGAGTTTAATTATATTTGTTTTTATAAAAATGCAGAGATCCCTTGTCCATGTTCAGAAGCTCATTTTTTGAGAAACATTCATAACATATTTATCTTTGCTAGCTAGCTTCCTGCTTAATTCTTAAATTTTTCTTCTAGGAAGGTACACATATGGGACACTTGCTAACCTAAAAGTTTTTATAGTGACTATAGATTATGTCATATTCTGTAAATAATTGAAGGACCAATCTACATTAGAAATATACCTTTAAGAAATAAAAAAAGGAGATGACAAAAATCTTAGAGTTTTACCAAAGGATTTTTCTTCTCTAGTTCCCTCCTCCCTCTTTCTTTCTCTTTCCCTCCCCCACCCCTCTTGCAGCCTTCCTCTCTCTCCCTCTCTTTCTGTCTTCCCTCCACAATACAATTTAAAACTCAGTGCTATTTACAAAAATTTCTTAAATGTAATTTTATAAGTCTTTCCTATGTAATGATTCTACAAATGGTTACATTACTTAAATAATATTTAGCACAGGAAATTGATGTTGATTTTGTGGGAATTTGAGAAAGACTGAAAATCTCTGATGATATGCTAGTTTTGTAAATCACAGCTCTAAAAGTCTATTAATATAATCTTTATGCCATTCATTCAAAATTATATTTACAGAGATATTAACAAGGCAAGTAAATTATTCTAAGTGCTATGGTGATTTAACAAAGAAAAACACCTTAAAATATAACCTTGTTTTCAAGAAGCATGTTATAAGCATTTAGATAGACGTCACATATACTGAGTCACCACATCATTATTATGAAATATTTAAAAATACGACAAAATGGCAAAAAATTTATTCCATGACATCCAAAATGTATTTTTTGTAAAAAAAACTCTTCTATAATGCTCATAAAGGGAATGTAATTTGGGAGATTTCAAAATGGAAATAATATCAGCTATTGAATGAATCAGGTGAGCTAATGATAGTGGGTGAAATTACATTGGAACTTCTTTGAGAATTTGATTTTATAAATAATGAGAGTCCTCTGGGATGATTTTTGCAGGTAGGCTTAAATCCTAAATATCACTTTTCAAGAACTGTCAGAGCTCAACTATAGCTTTAAAAATGAGACATAAAAACTCAGTGGTTTGAGTGCTGGCTTCCCACAAATGAGATCCGGGGTTCAATCCCCCGCCCCTCGTACCTAAAAAAAAAAACAAAAAAAAACCCGACGTTATTACTTTAACCCTAAAGAATTCTGCACCTAACTTTTAAGTGAGAAGAAATCAAATAACCTATTTATCAGCATATTGTATTTTGGATAACTTTTTACTTGCAATCAGTTCTCTGAAGAAAAAAAAAAAAAAGATTACACCAGAGCACATTAGGTTTGCCTGTTTTTGCAAGAACTCTCCACACACATAGTGCAGTGTGTAAAGTCAAATCAAACAGTGTAATATTCTTCAAATCATATATTTTTTTGAGCACAAGGTCAATTTATTTTATTTATTCCAAGGCAATATTCACATGCTTAAGGTGGCATTTATATATATATATATATATATATTTTTTTTTTAAGTGACATTTGAGTTTTATATTTTAATCTGAGAAAACTTTCAGTGCATTAAGATGGTCATTACATCAGGGAACTTTGGATTTTCATCATGAATCTGCCTGTACTGCGCTGTGCATGCTAAGGCAAGTCCTTGGTCTCAGTTTGTTCATAATGAAAAACTGCTTTTATTGACAGACTGCTCTCTAAGATGACTTTTTCTCCTAAGATTCTTTTGTTCCTGCTGCAAAGGGAGTTGGATTTTCTGGTTATCACATGGGATGTCAATTTTACTAAGGTAATCACATTCAATTTAACAGAAATTCAGAAGCTGCATGAATGTAACGAAGCCATAAAGCATTAAAATAAAAAGCCAAGGCAAAAAAACTGAATAGACATTTCTCCATAGAAGATACATAAATGGCCAAATAGCATGGGAAAAGATGCTCAGCATCATCAGCCATTAGAGAAATGCAAATAAAAACTGCAACAAGATACTATTCCACATCCACTAGAATGGTTACTATTTAAAAATGGAAAATTACTAGTGTTGGAGGGGATGTGGAATAATAGGAACACTAATTCATTTCTGCTAGTAATGTAAAATGGTCAGTTCCTCCGAAATTTAAGTATAGAACTAACTTATAACCAGGTAATCCCATGCCTAGGAATATACCCAAGAGAATAGAAAGCAGGGAGTCAAACATAGTTGCACACTGTTCTTCATAGCAGCTTTATTCACAATTGCCAAAAGATGTGAGCAACCAAAGTGCCCATCAGTCGATGAATGGATAAACAAATGTGGTATATACACAAAATCTAATATTATTCAGCCATAAAAAGGAATGAAGTTCTAGAGATCTTTCAAATCATCATGTTAAGTGAAATGGTTTCATAAACTTTACACCCAAAGTGTGAGCAATGAAAGAAAAAATAGATAAATGGAACCTCCTCAAAATTAAAAACTTTAGGCACCACCTCTCTGGGAAACTGCAAACTAAGCTGCAGAGGCCGGTGCCCATCCTACTCTAGCGGCGCAAGCCACCTCAGGAGCTATTCTGTGGCTGGAGTTAGAAGCTCCATTTCCCATAAACAGTGGAGGAAGAGACAGTTGTCCACAGACCTCAGCTACTGATTAGTGGACTTGGCTGGCTAAAGTATAATCCTAGAAACAGCTAGGATTTGAGCCTGCCTAAGTTGGAGAGTCCGGTAGCTGTCATTTTGAATCCACCCCCCACCTGAGGGGAAGCCTGGCTGACTGAAAATCCAGTGAAGTTAGGAACTGGCTTCTTTCCACCAAGATCAAACTGCAGCCCTAGCCTAGGCTCCAGCCCCACCTCCAGCAGAGAGGAAGCTGGCAGGACATGCACCAGGCTTTCCAGGCAACTGCAGGTGCTCTCCTCTGGCTCAGACTAAATAGTTGGTCACCTGGGGCTACATCCCCACACCCCAATAGGATAGGAGAGGTGCTGGGTGTCCTTGGCCTCTCTGGGCAATGGCAGGAGTTGTCAGCCCACAAGAACTGGTTTGTTGAGTGCCTTCGAGTCCATCTCTACCTCTGTCCCCCCATAGGATAGGAGGGGGATGATGTTCCCTCAGCCTCTCAGGGCAACTGCAGGTGCTTTCCGCCTGCACAAACCCGGCCATTGGGCACCTGTGGCTCCACCCCCATCCCAAATAGGACAAGAGATGCACTGTGTTTGCCCAGCCTCTCTGGGTAACTGCAGGTGCTTTTGGCCCACACAGCCTGGACTGTTGGGTACTTGTGGATCCACCCTCATGCCCCAATAGGAAAGTAGGGGGCTGGTGTTTCCACAGTCTTTCTGGGCAAAGGCAGACACTTTTGGCCTGCATGAACTGGACTATTGGATGCCTACGGATCCACCCTCACCCCCAATAAGATAAGAGGGGTCTGATGTCACCACAGCCTCTCCAGACAATGGTGGATACTTCCGGCCTACAGGAACTGAACTGTTGAGTGCCTGTGGATCCAACCCCATGCCCTAATAGGATAGGAGGGGGCTGGTGTTTCCTCAGCCTCTCTGGCCAGTGGCAGGTAATCTCGGCCTAAAGGGACTGAACTGTTGGGCACCTGTAGAACCACCCCCAACACGCAATAGGATAGGAGGGGGCTGGTGCTCCTTCAGCTACTCTGGGCAATGGTGGGTATTTTCAGCCTACAGGGACTGAACTATTGGGCATTGGTGGTTCCGTTTCCACCCGTAAAAGGCAGAACAGACAGTGCTCCAGCTTCTCAGGCTTCTGTGTGCATATTCTGTGCACACAGATTAGATTGTTGGGCACTCCAGAGGGTCCATTCTCACCCCTGGTATGGAGGGGTTCTGGTGCTATTTCAGTTTACCTGAGCAACTGTGGTCACTTTGGACACACGTAGCATAGATTGCTGCCCACAACTATAGCTCCATCCCCACCCAAGGTAGGGGAGGAAGGGATGTGAAGCTTTATCAGTCTCTTCAGGCAACTACAGACAGTCTTGTCCTGCCCAACTTGGATTATTACACATGGCTGCAGCTCTGTCCCTACCCTTGACAGAGGATAAAGGTGGAAGAAGCTTCATCAATTCCTGGGGCAATGTGAGCAGCTTCAGCCTCCATAGCTTACAGCACCAATTACATCCTCAACTCCTACTACACAACAAGCAAGGGAAAAAAGAAAAGAAAGCCATAAACTAAAGGGAAAACTGCATGCAGAATAAATACATCTAGCAAGCCAGATGCAAAAACACCAACAAAAAATTACAATCCATACCAAGAAACAGGAAGATATGGCCCAGTTAAAGGATTAAGATAAGCCTGCAGATGACATAAAGGAGTTGAGACAGCTAATCATAGATGTTTAAACAAATCTCCTTAATAAATCCAATGAGCACAGAGAAGAATTTGAGCACACACATAGAAAAATAGCAGACCTTATGGGAATGAAAGGTGCAATAAATGAAATTAAAAATACACTGGAAGCATATAATAGCAGATTTGGAGAAACAGAAGAAAGGATTGGTGAGCTTGAAGACATGGCCTCAGAAAGCGAATATACAAAAGAACAGAGGAAGAAAAGAATGGAAAAAATTGAATAGGGTCTCAGGGAACTAAATGACAGCAAGAGATGTGCAAACATACATGTCATGGGTGTTCCAGAAGGAGAAGAGAAGGGAAAAGGGGCAGAAGGAATATTTAAAGAAATAATGGTGGGAAATTTCCTAACTCTATTTAAGGACATAGATATCCATGTCCAAGAAGCACAACATACTCCCATGTGAATAAATCAGAATAGACCAACTCCAAGACACACACTAATCAGAATGTCAGACACTAAAGACAAAGAAAGAATTCTGAGAGCAGCAAGAGAAAAACAATGCATAACATGTGAGGGATACCCAATAAGATTAAGTGCCAATTTCTCATCAGAAACCGTGGAGGCAAGAAGGCAGTGGTATGATATATTTAAGATATTGGAAGAGAAAAACTGCCAGCCAAGAATTTTATATCTGGCAAGATTATCTTTCAAAAATGAGGATGAGATTAGAATATTCACAGATAAACAGAAACTGCAAGAGTTTATAACAAAAAGACCAACTTTGCAGGAAATACTAAAGGGAGTGTTACAGCTTGAAAAGAAAAGACAGGAAAGAGAAGCTTGGAAGAGAGTCTAGAAAGTTACTGTATTAGTAACAGTAACTAAAATTGTCAAAAATAAAATGACAGATAAAATGCAAAGATGAAAATGGATGAAATAAGAACTACCTTTACAGTAATAACATTGAATGTTAATGGATTAAACTCCCCAATAAAAAGACACAGACTGGCAGAATGTATAAGAAAATATAAGCTATCTATATACTGTCTGCAAGAGACTTACCTTAGACCCAAGGAAACCAATAGATTGAAAGTGAAAGTTTGGAAAAAGATATTCCACATATGCAGTAACCAAAAAAAAGCTGAGGTAGCTATACTTATATCAGATGATATAGACTTTAAAAGCAAAACTGTTATTAGAGACAAGGAAGGACATTATATATTAATAAAAAGGATGATTCACCAGGAAGAAATAACAATCATAAATATATATGCACCCAACCAGGATGCTCCAAGATACATGAGGCAAACACTGGCAAAACTGAAGGGAGAAATAGACATCTTTACAATAATAGCTGGAAACTTCAATACACCACTGTCAGCACTGGATAGAACATCTGAACAGAGGATCAATAAAGAAACAGAGAGCTTGAATAATATGATAAATGGACTAAACCTAATAGACATATACAGAACATTGCACCCCAAAGCAGCACAATATACATTCTTTCCAAGTGCTCATGGATCTTTCTCCAGGACAGACCATATGTTGGGTCACAAAGCAGATCTCAATAAATTCAACAAAATCAAATTTATACAAAGTGCTTTCTCTGATCATAATGAAGTAAAGTTGGAAATCAACAGGTGGCAGAAAAAGGGAAAATTAACATATATATGGAGATTAAACAATACACTCTTAAATAACCAGTGGGTCAAAGAAGAAATTTCAAGAGAAGTCAATAAATATCTCGATATGAATGACAATGAGAATACAACATAGCAGAACCTATGTGATGCAGTGAAGGCAGTGTTGAGAGGAAAATTTATAGCTCTCAATGCTTAATTAAAAAAAGAAAAAAGAGCTAAAATCAATGACCTAACTGCACAGCTGAAGGAACTAGAAAAAGAACAGCAAACTAATCCCAAAGCAAGTAGAAGGAATTAAATAACAAAGATCAGAACAGAAATAAATGAAATTGAGAACAAAAAAAGAAAAACAGTAGAGAGAATTAACAAAACCAAAAATTGGTTCTTAGAGAAGATTAACAAAATCAACAAACCATTAGCTAGACTGACTTAAAAAAAAAAAAGAGAGAGAGAGAGAAGATGCAAATAAGTGAAATAAAAAATGAAAATGGGAGCATTACTACTGACTCCACAGAAATAAGAGAGATCATAAGAGGATACTATGAACAACTTTATGCCAAAAAACTAGAGAATGTAGACAAAATGGAAAAATTCCTAGGAATGTACAAACAACCTACACTGACCCTAGAAGAAATAGAAGACCTCAATAAACAAATCACCTGGGGGGAGGGCTGGCAGAAGGAACAGGTGAACTCTGGGAATTTGTAAGTCTGTGGTTAAAACTACAAGGATGGGAATGTTATTTTGGCAAATATAGCAGGGGAGGGTCGCTGGTGCAGGGCATTGGGAGTGCGGGGATATGTGGGAAAGGGTGCACCTGGGGCATGCTTCTATGGAATAAGAAAGTGTTCATCTTACCATAGATTGTTATCTCTGTGGGTGGAGACCCACACAATAAACAAGGAAATAATAAACTTCCATCCTGGGGAGTCCTACTATGTTCTCAATTAGAGGGGCAAGAATATAGGCAGTGCCTAATAAAAGAAAACAAACTAATATGCTAAGCCCTCAGTAATAATGCATGTAACTATGAATCTTATTCTTCAAATATTGAAACTTAGTGGTTACCATGGGATCTGAGGGGAGGGGAAGGGAAGAATAGATGGAACATAGGACATTTTTTAGGGCATTGGAATTGTTCTGCATGATTTTGCAATGATGGATATAGACCATTATACATTTTGCCAAAACCTATAAAAGTGTATGATGCAAAATGTAAACCATAATGTAAACCATTAACTATGGTTAGTAACAATACTTCAATATTTGTTCACCAATTGTAACAAATGTACCATACACATGTAAAATGTTATTAATAGGGGAAAATATGAGAAGGAAAGGAGTGGAGTATATAGGAATCCTCTATATTTTCTGTGAGACTTTTCTGTAACCTAAAGTTTCTTTGAAAATAAAGTGAAAAAAAAAAATAAAACACTGGAGGAACATACAGAAGAAATTGCCACTGTATATAAAAGATAACAGATCTTATGGTGATGAAAGACACAATGCAAATTTTTTTTTTTGTATTTTAATTGTTTTTTATTTTTATTTTTATTTATTATTTTTATTTATTTATTTTTGGCTTTCCTTTTGGGGAGGTTTTGCATTGCAGAAGGGTTACAACTGTGATGGGGAGGATCACTGGTGTGGGGTGTCAGTGGTGGATTGTGTTGGGAAGGGTGCACCTTGGGCATACCTCTATGGAATATGAATGTGTTCAAGTGATCATGGAGTGTTGTCTCAGTGGGTGAAGACCTACACAATAACCAAAAGAATATTGAATTCCCAATCTGGGGAGTCCTGCTACATTCTCTAATAGAGTGGCAAGAATCCCTAGAGTGCATAAGCAATGCCTAGTGATGGAGGACAGACCAATACATTAGGCCCTTGATATTGATGCCTGTACTTATGAACCTAGTTCTTGTGAGATTGAAACTTAGCCTAGTATTATATATAGCTTAAGATTTATCTCCGGAAAGCCTCCTTGTTGTTCAAATGTGGCCTTTTTCTAAGCCAAACTCAGTATATAAACTTATTACCTTCCTCGCAGCATGGGACATGACTCCCAGGAATGAGCCTCCTGGCACCAAGGGATTATTACCAAGCACAAACTAGTGATGTGTTGGAAAAAAGATCTTAACCAAAAAGGGGAACTCCTACAAACAAATGAGTTTTTAATGGCTAAGAGATTTCAAAGTGCTTTGGGAGCTCATTCCAGAGGTTACACTTATGCACATCTCAGGAGTATCTCACTCACTGCTACAGTAAACAATGCCTCAAGCAGGGGAGCTCCTGAGGGCTCTACAGACATCTAGACACTATTGACAGGGCATCCAATTCCAGGAATTTGGCACTCTGTCTTTGGGCCTTACCTTGGAATATATGATAACCTATCCCCTGCACTGTATCAGAGTTAGGCTCATTTATAATTTCCCTACACATGGTTCTTCTGCCCCTTTTATTTGAACCTGTAATTAGCACTATGCCCTTTATATGTGTCCCAGAGACATAAATCTTCTGGCTGTTCATATGCCAGTTGAACCCTGAATCTCAGCAGCCTACTCTCCAATTCATCAGACTCATACAGGATAACTAACAAAAGGATGATGATGGACAATGCCCATCCCAAAAAAGAGAGTATCTACAACTGCAAGCAAGACAGTTCCATCCTCCTGCCACACAGGATCTAAGCCCCCTCTCAGCTGGAAGCAGAATGAGTATCACCATCCCTAAATCCTCAAGATTGAGGAATGAACAAAAATAAGGGGGGAATGCAACTATGGACTAAAGTAAACTTATTATATTCTAGTAGAAGACCTTGCAACATTGATATAAAGACAGTGGTCACCAGAGATTCTGAGAGGAGGGAGAAGGAAGAATAGTTGTAACATGGGGCATTTTGGGGACATTAGAATTGTTCTGCATCACATTGCAATGATGGATACAGGCCCTTATACATTTTGTCAAAGCCTAAAAAATGGTGTGGTGCAAAGTGTAAACCATAATGCAAAATATAGACCATGGTTAATAGCAATGCTTCAAAACATGTTCATCAATTGTAACAAATGTCACCACACTAAAAAAAAGATGTTAATGGGGAAAAGTATGGGAAGGGGAGGGCATGGGGTATATGGAAATTCCCTATATTTTCGATGTAACATTTATGTAATCTAAAGCTTCTTTGATAATAATAATAATAAATAGGATGGTGTATGGTAACTTTGTATTTGATACATGGTTTTTCTGTAAACCCACTCTTCTCTAATAAAAAAAATCATAAAAAATAAAAAAAGAAAGAAAAGATTTTAAAAAGCCATTCTGAGGTTACCACAGAATGTTTTTGCAATTTCACCAAGTCCGTTGAACCAAATGAAAGCTCTGCATAAAGTGTAAAATGTTTTACAAGGAAAAGTTATTATCATCTAGCATTCACATGTGTGCTTCATATTTCAAAATGAGTCTACCCACTGTGAGGAGTCTGCCCTACTCAGACTCCTCAGAAGACAGGCTAACTTCTCCTTTCTTTATTCTATATTTTTGCTAAACTTAGGCTTGATATACCTGGGACCATTATTTCTCTAACCTCTAAAACAATTTTCAGATACAAGATAAAGATCTGTATGGTGAAGTCTGAACTGCTTAACTTCATGAAGTGTTTGGGAGTTCAGCACATTAAAACTATGTATGCACCACTTCTCTGAAGCATTGTTTAAGATTTTAAGGATGCTTGACTAGTCTTTTCTGCATGCATGATGTATTTTACGATGAAGTACAGAATATTAAAAACTTATCTACTAGAACAAAACAAAACAAAACAAAAAGCCAGTTTCTATAGAATTGAACCCTATGGAGAAAGATATCAGAGAGTCAATATTGATTATTTTTTATAAACCGTACAAGTGAGTAAACATTTCATTATACCTTAGCTGGTTCATTTACTCCACAATAGTTTAATAGATCCTATTCAGAACAAAAGAGTGCTTGAATAAGCATGACATTTTCTATTCTAATAATTGTGGTTGGACAATCTGGAAGACACATGAATAAAATAAACATTTGTCATAAATCAAAGATGACATTTATAATAGCCCAAGGATAAACAGCAGAAAAAAATGTCATTATTAACACATTGCCAGATAAATAAATAATTCCACACTAATAAGAAGAATTAGCCTATTAAAGGCTAATTGAAAATGTGAATTTTTATTCTAAAGAAAAAATATAAATGATAATATTTTCTAGGTTAACAAATAATTTTAGTTATTCCTATGTAAATCCTCAAGTGTTAAAAATATTATTAAAATGAGCATAAAGTAGAGTATGCATAGGTTTAGCTAGAGGTTTAAGATTCAACATTAGGTATATAGAAATGCCACTTAATGTTTATTAATACACCAAGCAGTTTCTAAGCCCCTTACATGTATCATCGCATTTCATCATAATATGAATCTTATGTGGTAGGTTCAATCAACATTCTAAATTTAGAGATGAGGAAACTAAAGCACAGAGAAGATAAGATATTTGCCTGAGATCATAAACCTAGTAGTGATGAAAATGAGATTTTTATGGAATGGGCAAAAATAAACCTCTAACACCATTGGTTGGAAATAAAAACCTTTTCTTTAATAGTAACCTGACAATATTTGTTAAAATAAAAATTGTCTGGGGAGCAGATATGGCTCAAGCAGTTGCCTGCTTCCCATATGGGAGGTCCCAGGTTTGGTCCTCAGTGCCTCCTAAAAACAAACAAACAAAAAAACAAACAGCTAGCAAACAAATGAAAAAACCAACTCAGGGGAGCCGATGTGGCTAAGTGGTTGAGAGCTGGCTTCCCACATACGAGGTCCCAAGTTCAATCCCCGGCACCTCCTAAAAAAAAATAAAGTAAAAATTTATGTATTCTTTCACCTTATAATGTAATGAACACTACAGAGAAATTAAATTAACAACACATGATGATACCAATGAGTTTGGTACTTTGTTACAGCAGTCCTAGGAAACAAAAACAGAGCCTGTCAAGTGCAACCCCACATCAGAGCTTTTCTTCACATATTCATATGAGTTTCTCCTTCACCCAGGGTATTAGTCAGCCAAAGGAGTGCTGATGTAAAATACCAGAAATCTGTTGGCTTTTATAAAGGGTTTTTATTTGGGGTAGAAGCTTACAGTTACCAGGCCATAAAGCATAAGTTACTTCCTTCACTAGCGTCTGTTGCCACGTGTTGGAGCAAGATGGCTGCTGACGTCTGCCAAGAGTTCAAGCTTCCTGAGTTCCTCTCTTCCCAGGGCTTGTCTCTTTTCAGGCTTAGCTGCCCTGCTCAAGGCCAGCTGTAGACTCTCAGGTGACTGGCTCTGTCTTTCTCTCCAGGGCTCTATTCTCTCTGGGCTCAGTTGCTGTGCCACTCTGTGTGCCTACTTCCTGGGCTCCAGCTCAAAACTACAACATCAAAACTCCAACTAACTCTTCTGCCATGTTGTTTTCTCTGTGAACACTACTAGGTTTATGTCCTACTGATGTGGCCCAATCAAAGTCTTAATCATTTTTTAATCAAGTAAAAGTGAAACCTCTGAATCCAATATAATCTAATATGCCCAGAGGGACAGACCAGTTTACAAACATAATCCAATATCTATTTTTGGAATTCACAAACAATATCAGACTGCTACACCCAGTCAAATATCTATACAGATACTTGTTCTCAGTAATGTCATCTCTGACCATCTATTTTTTAAAAGTAAAGTCCCCTTTATGTATTTACCTACCCTTACTTTTATAAATGGCACTTGTACTTGATGTTATACTATATGTTTATTTTTTTGTTTTTGTTGACA
Source organism: Cabassous unicinctus (assembly GCA_029593785.1). NCBI lineage: Eukaryota > Metazoa > Chordata > Mammalia > Cingulata > Chlamyphoridae > Cabassous > Cabassous unicinctus. Next base: position 30,092 of record JAQZBX010004288.1, on the reverse strand, counting down.
GTTACACCTACCAGACTGTAAACACCATGAAGTCAGGAACTTTGTTCCAAATACTCCTATATCCTTATGACCTAGCAGTGTGTCTGGAAAATAACAATTTTGGAAAGATTGAATGAATTAATTAATATATATATCCAGAGATGTATGGGGAGCCAGTGAGGACTTTTCAAGAGATAAATGGCACAATGGAATTTCAAAAAACAATTTTTAAGCCCTGGTCACTGTGAGGTGGATAAACATTAAGTATGACTATTCTCAATTTACATATAAGGAAAGGTTAAAATTATTTCCCAAACCAGCAGAAGTTGAAAGTATGTTCAAATTGTAATACATTATTGCATGTTATCCTCCATGGTCAAACTATACTGTACAACTGTTTACTCAATGATTAAGATTGAATTGCTATTTTGACTTCAGGAAAGCAAATAGAAAAGAAGTACAGAGATTCACATACATCATATACACAAGCAAAATCATTTCTCTTGGTTAAAAGATTAGACAAGGACTTGAAAATCTAGGTTTAAATTATATGCAATTTTGTGGTTGATGGTGAATATTTTTCTAAAAACATGCTTGTGTCCAACCGGTGAAAGGATATATAGGAATTTAGGAACAACTTCTCCAGCCTGAACTTATTTGTGAAGATGGTAGCTAACACTAAGACATTTATTTGAAAATAAATAAAATTCCATACAAAATACATTTGATAGTATAAAAATATCACCTTCTTTTATTATTAGGATTCTATACATTGCCCTGCCAGTACTTGGCTCTCTATAGCTGGTGTCTCCTCTACTTTGCCCTGCCTCTTTCTCTCTTTCCCCTCCTTATTGTGGGAACAAGGTATCTTCTTAAGATCTTAGCACTTAACCCACTATATGGCTATTTTCAAGTCATGATTATATCCTAAATCCATACATCTCATGTGTTTTTTTTGAAATTGAATAAATGTGCATGTAAAAATGAATATAACAAGTGGTTCCTAGGTGTTCAGTTTTTTTAGTGGCTGACACAAAATAAAATTAAGAAAAAGCTTACTATTGATTTTTAACTAGAACAAAATGATTTAAAATTTAAGGAGGTGTATTAGCCAGCCAAAGGGGTGCTGATGCAAAATACCAGAAATCTGTTGGCTTTTATAAAGGATATTAATTTGGGGTAGAAGCTTACAGTTACCAAGCCATAAAGTGTAAGTTACTTCCCTCACCAAAGTCTATTGCCACATGTTGGTGCTAGATGGCTGCTGACGTTCATCCTTCCTCATCCTCTTAAGGCTCCAAGGTCAGGCTCTCTAGGCTTTGTCTCTCTCCCTAGGTCTTGATTCTCTCCCGGTTCAGCTGCTTTGTTCTCTCCACAAGGCCAGCTGTGACCTGTCAGGCAAACACCTCATCTCTTTTCCTGGGGCCTTCTCTCCTTCCTCATGACCAAGCTCCTCTGAGTGCTTACTTTCCAGGGCTCCAGCTCAAAACCTACAACCTCCCTTCTCTACGGTGCAGTTTATCTGTGAGTCCCCATTCACTAAGGGGGCGGGGACTCAACATCCTACTGATGTGGCCCAATCAAAGCCTTAATCATTATTTAATCAAGTAAAAGTGAAACCTCTGAATCCAATATAACCTAATATGCCCAGAAAAAAAGATCAGTTCACAAACAAAATCCAGTATCTATTTTTTGAATTCATCAATAATGCCAAACTGCTACAAGAGGCATTCACTCTCAGGGACATACAAATGCAGGTCTCCAATTTGACTCAACATCAAATCTCCACTTGAAGACTATGCTTCCAATCGCTACCCCATATTGAGTGATTTCTCACTCAGTCATCTCTTTTATTAACTCAATTGATTCAATGTATATGCTGATGGAAATATGATACCCCCTTTCAGACACAGAAAATTAATTGTAACTATAAATGAAATGAATAGAGAGAGCCCTACATTTATATAGATGGAACCTTAATTTTATGATGTCTTCATTTTTCCAATCAATATTAGGTACTCTTAAACGTTTTTTTCTCTTCTTTTCTCCTCTATCCCAAATAACTGGGTGCATTAGTAAATGTTTGCCAAAGAAATAGAAGGAACAAGATATATGGATATGTGTTTGTGTGAGTGTTTCTGTATGCAGGTGTATGTGTAAATATTCAGAGATTTATTATAGGAATTAGCTCATGCAACTGAGGGGACTGGCAAATCTGAATTCCATACAGCAGGCCACAAGTTGAAAACTTTGATGAAGATGATGAATTCCCCAGGAGAAGCTGACTGGCTAAAATACCAATAATAATTTTTTTTTCTAACTTCTGAAATCCTCAATTCCGGCTTTAAGACCTTTCACTGATTGGATGAGGAGACTACCCTCATTGCTGAGGGCAATCTCCTTTGTTGATTGTAGCTGCAGTCAGCAGTAGATGCAATCAAGTGACTTTACATGCAAATCCGTTTATGAAATACCTTCACAGTAACAATCATGCCAGAGCTTGCTTGACCTAACAAATGGACATAATGACCTAGACAAATTGGCATGTGAACTTAACTATCATACTGAGTATATTATATATTCCCTAAAGTATAAGTGTATTTTGAAACCTAGAAATCTCTTGACTGATTACCTTAGCAGTGAATCAAATTAGAATTTGATGGATGCTTTTCTGGTACAATTGACTGATTACCTTAGCAGTGAATCAAATTAGAATTTGATGGATGCTTTTCTGGTACAATTGTTTTTCATAGAACACTGAAAAAAATGAAAGGATATTAATTAAATATGTAAGATGACTTCATACCATTTTCAATAAGTCTTTGAGAAACCAATAATAAAAAATAAATTTTAACTGCACATGGAATCATCAAACCCTATCTTGAATAAAGAGATAGTTTTGCTGGTACAACTGTAGAAGTTGGAGTGTTTGCATGTAAGTAGAACTGTCATTTTCAAATTTAATTTTGTTTCTTCTAGAATTCCAAAATATTTATTCTAATTATGGAATTTGGTTATAGAGGAACTGGATTGACCTATACCTAGGCTTTACTGTGCTGATTAAGATTCTCTTCCTCTATCTTTCCCTAGCAAATATTGACAGAACATATAGCCTGCATAAGATGTCCTCTGAAGTTGAATTATGGTTACTCTGGAAGGAATCTATACAGAATGGATGAGATTACCTATTTACAAATGATACTTCACTTTCCCCCTTCTATTACTTAGTTTTTCAGGGTCTAGTAGAGGAGATTTTGAAGAACCTACTTCCAATCAAAGATTCTAGACTATAGCCCCACAAAACACAATGATCAAAAAAAATTTTTTTTAAAGCTGCAACATAATTAACCATTTGCAACTTGTTTAAAATAACAATAATTTTAAAAATTTTAACAAAAGGTAATTCATTTAGAGTCTGGATACGGGAAAAACAAACAGAAATAGATTAATTGCCCATTATTATCCGAGGAGGTAGAATTAAATTGAGTGGTGGGAAGGCCACAACCCAATGCAGGAATGTCTTTAGGCTTCATCTAGACGGTTTCTCCTCCAGGTACTTACACACCATTACTCTTCCCATGTTCTCATTCTGGGAAACTAACAACAAAAGGTTAATCATATATACTCATATGCTGTATTAAAATAGATATTTTCTGAATTAATCATGAAAATTATTATTTCTTTGCCAATCTCTTCCGGATTTATTTGTCAAAATTACCCTACAAGAATGAAACCCATTTTTGTGGAGATAATCACGTTTAGTTCTTCAACACCAAGGACCAAAGTAAAAAAGTGGAGCATTCACCAAAGTGCAGGGATCCTGTTAAACCCCATCCATGTGGCCAGAAATCCATTCTGTATTCCTCCACATGTTGTCTCCCTACAATTTTACATGTATGATTTTAACTTTCCCTATTATTTTTACAAAGAAGATTTGGGGCATATAATAAAGGAATGCTACAGTGGAAAAATTATATAATCTGCTTCAGTGGCTAATGCCACAGCAGATATTAAAGAAATATTTATTAAATGTTGTAAATGAGCAGTTAGTAGGGCAGAAAGCCAGTTTAAATTAGTAAAGATTCTGGATTTTGAATCTTTACAAATTCTTGTGTGTTTTTTTTTCTTAAGTTTTATTTAATTTTTATCAATTAAACTAAAAATGAATGAACTCTTACTTGGTAGTTTTCCATAGGGGTGATGTTGCAATTACTAGAAAAAAAAGTTCAATTCAACACATCAGTTATTTGCAACTGAATTGCTGTTTTTGTTACGTTTGATTGTTTGAAAACAATTTATCCTCTGAAGCAGTTTTAAATACTTTCCTAACAATCTTGTTTGCATTATTAATTTCTAGAACTAAATCTATGCAAACATCAATTTGTCTATATTCATATTAATGGAAGCTTTTTTAGCTTTCACTCTATTCCGCTGCTTTGTTTTAGTCAAACTGAAGATTTGGAGCAGCCTGTGATACTCTAATGTCTTGTTACTGTTAAGAAGCAGGCAGTTTCTGTTTTGTGGACGGTCTATACTGAAAGTATTCATTGTTTGAAAACCACTTTCCAAGTACTAGTCTGTGTGTTGAAGGCTGCCAACAAGCAATTTCTCTCTCTTTTTTCCCTTTGTTATATCCTTGTCCATTATGTATTAGTAGCATATGCTCCAAGTCATGAAGTAGGAACCTTAAGAAAGATGTTTCTTCCCTTGCCCTAAGTGTAAGAAGTTGCAGTATAATTCTCCCCAGCTTTAGGACATCATACTATAGGGTTATTGATTTAACTGAATGGAGGGAGGGAAAGAATGTTAGTCAATCGAAGAAAGGCAATGGGGAGATATAAATGTAACAAAGCATGGTTTTAGAAGCACTTAAAACACTAAATAAATCAAAACCTCAATTACTAAGTTTCTAAAGTAGGAAGCATTTTTAACAGTTGAGAAGTGGCAATTTCCTTTTAACTTCATGGTACTCAACTCATTTCCCCCAGTAATGTAAGTAGGGCAGCCAAGGTGAGTCATTAGGAAAGCTAAAAGTCTTATTACATATTATGTGCAAAATGTGGTGGCAGATGCCAGACTCCTAAATAAGAGGTGTAAAGGGCCCACATTTGACTGATTAAAACACCATTCCTTTCACTTTTTGAAATGCAATTAAATAAAGTGACAAACTCTAAAATTTGAATTTGAGATTTATGTGGAATCACCTATATTCTGTGCTTCCTGACTTCCTGAATGTGTTCTTGATTTTTCTACAATCAATATCAGAGGCAATGGTACAGTCTACAAAGTTCTGAGGACACTGAAGAGTGACTCAGGAAAAAAATATTCAATTAAGTTATGGTGCAACTCTAAAGGCAACAGACATACATTCTAAAACAAAAAATAACATTCTAAGTCCTTCTAAAAAGGGTAGGTGGGTAAATGGGCATTATAAAAAATCCTAGAAAATCAAGTAATGAGTCAAATACACAATCAGGAATAGAGAACCTATGACAATATGATATGATGACTCCATATCTAGCTTATATTTCTATATGTGTATATGCAAAGAAGTGTCTGAAATGATATTCAACTGAGTTAATGATGGTTATTTCTCAATGAAGGTATTTCTAGTAAGATTTTACATTACCTTTGCATTTTCTGCAATGCTGTAATCCCATTAATTGAACATAAGTAAATTTTGCAGAATCATGGAATCATTATTTTTAAATATACTTCAATAGGTCTATTTAAGTTGTTAAAAAAAGTCTGAAGCTTTTCTTGTCTACATCTTTGAAATGTATCTTTGTATGAAATATTTCACTTTTTTCCTCTCCTTTTATATGTCCTTTTGGGAACAATTTTCACACATTCACAAAGAGGAGCTCTTTATGTCAGCAGGGAATAAATAGCTTTTATTCAAAAGTTGAGGTTCTTTTTTAAAAAATCACTTATCATCTTTGATACTGTTTTCTTTCCTATAAAATTAGAATAAAAACACCTTACAGAATAATTTAGAAAAGCAACTGGTTTAATGTTTTCCTAGATTCTGCCATCAATTTTTTCCAATATTAGGTTGCATGTAGTTATTGCGTACACATTCTAATGTGAAATCTCTTGTAAAAGAAGAGCTGCCTTTAAATGTGTATTTTCTTAAGGCCTAGAAGACAGAAATCCACAAACAGGAGGTAATTTGGGGTAGCCTACTCATTCATCTACTATCTATGACATTTCAAACATCAAAGATAACGAAACAAACAGTCATGTTAAACATGCAGTGAACTCACACTCTCATGGAAATGCCAGTCATTTGTTGAGTTTGAGTAAAAGATTTATCTCATACATAAGGCACAATATTAACATATTTAACTTGACTGTAAATTGCATCCAATTTTCTGTTTGTCAAATTATCCTCTAAGATAAGCATTTATGCATTTTTCTTTCTTTTTCTTTGAAGAGAAAGAAAGAGAGAGAGAGAGAGAGAGAGAGAAAGGAAGAAAGAAAGAAAGAAAGAAAGAAAGAAAAGAAAAAAGAAAGTAAAAAGCTTCTATTCGTACTATTATTAGTCTACTAGTAACTTTGAGTAAAGAATATTTCACTTTTCTAAACTTCATTTTATATTTTACAAAAAATCTTTCCTTTATATGCGCTTTGATGCTTTCTACTCACACACACATATATACACATTGAATGCAATTACATGAATTAACTCATTTTAAAAAATGAAAGTATTAAGGGATTCAAATCTAGCCATATTTTTCTTAGAATTGTTTTAATTCTTAAAACATATCCGTATTTACACATATATATTCAATTTTATACACATATATAAATCTGGGTTTTTATTACCCTTTGCCTTTAGTATTTTTACTTTATATTCTGGATGCTCCAGCCCCCACCTGGCCACCTGGAAGCCAGTGTGTGCACTAACTCACTAAACCCTTGAACACCATGCATGGCACACTTGTAGTTGATAACACACAAATAAAGAAGTATTAGTTTATACATTTGGTTATGTATATACAAATAATTTTGATGGTGTTTCTTTTTTTATAGGCTGTGGCAGTTGGATATTATTTATGAATTCCATAAAGAAATATAGATTATATTTGTAAACTGGTCTTTTCCTCTGGCATGAGAACCCTTTCATTGTATTAGATTCAGCTGAGACGTCTGGTTAAATTATGTTGCGATTAGGAGTTTGATCCAACCACGTCATTAGAGTGCTACTCAATGTCGAGTCCCAGCCCCCTTTGGCTGATAAAACAGATTTGCACACAGAAGTAGACACACAGAAGCAGATACACAGGAAAAAGAGAGTGCTCCATGGACACAGCCCCGGGAAGAGAGATGAGCCTGATAGTCTACAGCTGACCTTGTGGAGAAACCAGAGCAGCTGAGCCCAGAAAGAAATGAGCCCTGGGGAGAGTGACAAGCCTAATGCCAGTTTACAGCTGAGATCAGAAGAAGCTGGGACCACGGAGCCTTAAGAGAAAGGAGGAAGTCTGAACCCTCACAGACATCACCTGACATCTTGCTTCAACATGTGGCAACAGACTTTGGGTGAGAAAGTACCTCTTATGATACCTTGAGTTGGACTCTTTAGAGCCTGGTAACTGTAAGCTTCTACCCCTAATAAATACCCTTTATAAAAGCCACAGAAGTTTTGGTACTTTGCATCAGCACCGCATTGGCTGACTAATACATGGGCTAAGTTAGGTGTATAATTCAATAAACTCCAGATCAATAGCCAATTGTGGCAGTGATGTTTATGAAATAAAATGACCATTACTTCCTGTATTGGAATATAAAGTTGGTTGCTAATTGTAGCAGATTGGCATTATTTATGATTTCCAAAAATAGATATTGGATTATGCTTGTAAACTGGTCTGTTCCTCTGGGCATGATTAAATTATGATTAGGGTTTTGATTGGGCCACATCAGTAGGGTGTTGAGTCCCTGCCCCTTGTTGGGTGGGGACTCAGATAAAAAGATATGGCAAAGGACAGAGTTGGAGTTCTGATGCTGAGTTTTAATGCTGGAGCCGGGGGAAGTAAGCACACAGAGAAGCTTAGTCGTAAGGAAGGAGAGAAGGCCCCAGGAAGAGACAAGCTGTAAGCTTGATAGTCTACAGCTGGCCTTATATAGAGACACAAGCCTATGTCGGCAGCCTTCTTGCTCCAACACCTGGCAACAAACTTTAGTGAGGGAAGTAACTTATGCTTGATGGCCTGGTAACTGTAAGCTTCTACCCCAAATAAATACCCTTTTATAAATGCCAACAGATTTCTGGTAATTTGCATCAGCACCCCTTTGGCTGACTAATACACTAATTAAATTCACAACGTACACACACACAAACACATGCACAAACAAATTTATTCTTAGAGTTGTTATTCTCTTCCACAGATCTGTCAAATTTTTTTATACTGTATTGAGCTGATTTACAATGTTTTTATAAATACTCTGATGTCTGGTAAGGCAGGAGTCATCTTCTTATTATTAGTTTTTCCCTCCAATAATATTTTCTTTTCTGTTCTTAGGTATTTATTTTATTATATGCAACTTTAAATCACTTTATTAAATACTAAAAACCTGTTATTAGGATTCTCATTGCAATTTCATTGAATGTGTGTATAAAATTTCAGTTATCAATTTATTATTTATATTTTCCTAAACCAAAATGAGACATATTTCTATTTCTGTGAATGTTGTTTATGGATCTTAAAATAAGATTTTACAATGTTCTTTGCAGGGTTTCTATAAATTTCTTACAAAAATATACATCAACTCTATGATTTGAAAAAGAAAGGATAATCTATTGAATTTAATTCTTATATTGGATTCAATCACCTTACCAATGTGTCTTATATTTCATAATTTTTTTTAGCATTTCTTAGGTTTTACAGGAAAAAGTCATATCACTGGCAAAAATTTATACTGTTTTCTTTTATTTTCAATTATTTATGCCAATTATTTTATTTTATTGTCTTATACCCTTTGAGATGATATTGAATAATGAAGTGGAATCCCCATTTTCTTCCTCAATTGAACTGGAATAGCATTAGGTTTTCAACATTTAGGATCTTATTTTTTAAAGGAATTTGAAAATATGTTTTAAATGTTTAAGTATTTTATTTTAGTTCCAATTTATATATAATTTTGAGAAATATCTTCTAATTTTTTATAAAATAACTTCTCAGTCTCTCCATTTTTTTTTCTTGAATTTATTGTTGTAGTGGATTATACTAATAGCTTTTCCCTGCATTTCTGGAATAAGACATACATAATCTTAATATGTTAAATCAAAATATTTTGTATTAATATTATATATTGAAAGTATATATATATATTTTATATGATTTTATATCAATAATTGGTTTTAAAATAGTGCTGGCATCATAAAATGAGTTGAGGATTTTATATTTTTATCAGATATGGAAGAATTTAAATGATATTGAATTACTTTTAAGTTAGGTAAAACAGAAAAGTTTATCAAAGTTAAATCACATTTTAAATTTTTAAATTTAATCATATGTTCAAAATTAATCACATTTTTATTAGCCTCTTATTCCAATTGGTCTACTCAATTTTCCCTCTCCTTGGGTCTGGTTGATTTTTAAATTTTACTTATTTATAAGCAATTCCTTATTTCTTTTTATGTTTTCAAATTAATTATCATGGGGATGCAAGTAGTATTTTCTTAAGACTATTTTATTTTCAATTTGTTTTGCCTCATTTTCATAACTTTCTCTTTACTACTTTTGAATTCTACCCCACCATCTCCTTTTTTTTTTGAAAGAAGGGCTTAATGGAGTACAAACTGTATTATTATATTCCACCCAGCCAACAGAATTTGGATTTTTAAAATTTGTATGATATATTATATTTCAATCCACTTAATTTCACCTTTTATATTTTTAAAATATTCTTACACAAATATCTATCTTACTCAATAGTTTTTGTTTAGTTTTTATAATTTCTTAAGAAAATATCCATTTTTTGTCTTTCTAATAATTAAAGCATTAAAGTTTATAAAATCTCTATAAGTATAAATTCTTATTTTCCTATGAAGTCACTTTTTATTGCTCTGTAGTTAGTTTGTAATTTCTTTGCTATTACTCTTTAGCTCAAGTATCTCCTAAGAGTATGTATTATAATTTCATAAATTATTTACAATATTATTGGATTATAGACATGAATAAGTGCTAAACAGTTTCTACATTTTTGTTTAAGAGGATTTTGTGATAAATTACATTACTCACTTTTAAAAATGTTTTACAGGCATATAAAAATATTTTTTCTCTATTTGTGGGATATTAGGCATTTACTATTTTTTGCCTTTCCTGTATGTCTAATATTGATAGGTGTGTATTGAAATCTCCTAATAAGACTGAATTTTCATCAAGCAAATTTGCAGTCCATATATGTTTTGCTTTATCTAGTTGACTGTTAAGTCATTTGATGCATGGAGATTTGTGAATGTCATGTATTTTCTATTAATTGTACTTTGTTTCATTATTTTATATTTCTATCTTATTTGATAGTTTACATTTGCAATAATCTCTGTACCTATACCTCTATTTTTACACTCATCCATTTGCTTGAAATAAATGAAAATTTAAAATACACACACATATGTCCAATAAAGTTGAAATATTTTAAATATATGTTATAAGTCCTATTTGGGGACTTCCAGGAAGATGGTGTCAAAGTAGGTAGGCAGAGCTCAACTCTCTCACAAAGAACAATGGAGAAAGGGCAAAAACCTACCTGAGAGAGCTGCTTTGGGGATCTGCAGAACAGGGAAGTGATGCACATCATCTAGGAGGGAGTGGGACAGAGAGACAAAAAGGCCAAAGGAAAACCCTCTTGATGGTTCCTCTTCTACCTTTTCTTAAATTATTATTACTATTATTCTTTTTCTCTTCTTTTCTCTTTCCTTTTCTCTGGTCCTAATATTTCTTTTCCAAGGGAACTCAGACAAAAGCAAAGATATAGAATAAGAGGAACCAAGGGTCAAAAAGGAACCTTACCACCCCACACACACACACACATAAATAAATAAATAATGAAACCCTTGAGTATAAAGAGAAGCTAACCAACCAAATAAGCCCATCAAGATAAACAGATGCCTAGACACCAACAAAAAATTGCAAGCCATACTAAGAAACAGGAAGACAGGGCCCAGTCTAATGAAGAAACTAAAAAACAAAGAGATGCAGAACATGGACCAACTAATAAAGGATGTCCAAAGAAATATCATGAATCAACTTAATGATGTGAAGGAAGAGATAAATGATATTAAGAAGACATTGGGGGAACATACTAAAGGAATTGTAATCATACATAAAAATATAAGGGATCTGATTGTGAAGAATGGCATAATGCAAGAAATAAAAAATACACTGGGAAAACATAACAGCAGATTTGAACAAGCAGAGGAAAGAATAAGTGATGCCAAAGATAGTACATTTGAAATCAGACAGATAGTAAAACAGATAGGTAAAAAGATAGAAAAAATCCAGCAGGGACTCAGGGATTTGAGTGGCTACAGGAAATGCACAAACATATGCATTATAGGCATCCCAGAGGGAGAAGAGAAAGGAAAGAGGGCAAAAGGAGTGTTGACTGAAAATTTCCCAACTCTTTTGAGGAACATAGAAGTACATGTCCAGGAAGTGCAACACTCCCCCAACAGTATAAATCCTAACTGACCTACCCCGAGACATATACTTATCAAATTGCCCAATGCTCAAGACAAAAAGAGAATACTGAAAGCAGTGAGTGAAAACAGATCCATCACATACAAGGGAAACTCGATACGGTTGAGTGCTGATTTCTCATCTGAAACCATCGAGGCAAGAAGGCAGTGGTATGACATAGCTAAGGTGTTAAAGAAAAAAGTATCAGCCAAGAATTCTCTATACAGCAAAACTGGCATTCAAAAATAAGGGAGTGTACAAAATATTCACAGATAAACAGGAATTAAGAGAGTTTGTCAACAAGAAACCTGCCCTTCAAGAAATACTAAAGGGGGTTCTGCAGGTTGAAAGGAAAAAAAAACAGGAGAGAGAGGGTTGGAAGAGAGTATAGGAAGGAAGATAATTGCTAAGAATAACTAAAAAGATAAAAAGAGAAATAAAAACAATATTTGACATATATAAATTTAAAGAAAATATGATTATTATAAGTGATGCCTTGAGAGTAATAACATTGAATGTTAATAGATTAAACTCTTCAATCAAGAGATACAGATGAGCAAAATGGATAAGGAAATATGACCCATGAATATTCTGTCTACAAGAAACTCACATTAGACCCAGGGATTCAAGGAGTTTGCAAGTGAATGGTTGGAAAACGATTTTACATGCAAACAGTAACCAAAAAAGGGCAAGAGTAGCTAAACTAATATCTGACAAAATAGACTTTAAATGCAAAACTATTGTAGGAGACAAAGAAGGACACTATATATTAATAAAAGGGGTAATCTATCAAGAAGAAAGAACAGTCATAAACATTTATGCACATTATGTACCTAACCAGACTGCCTCAAAATACATGAGGCAAACATTGGAGAACAGTGGAGAAATAGATGCCTCTACAATTACAGTGGGGAACTTTAATACACTATTATCACGATTAGACAGAACACCTTGAGAGAGGGTCAGTAAAGAATAAGACTTGAATAATATTAGAGGATCTAGACCTAGTAGATATATACAGAACATTAAACCCAAATACAGCAAGATACACGTTCTTCTAGAGCACATGTGGATCATTCTCCAGGATAGACCACACGCTAGGCCACAGAAAAACTCAATTAATTCAGAAAGATTGAAATTATACAAAGTAATTTCTGTGACCATGATGGAATGACATTGGAAATTAGTAAAGGACAGAGGACCAGATTAGGCACAAAGAAATAGAAGTTAAAAACACACACACTTAGACAATCAGGGGGTCAAGGAGGAAATTGCAAAAGAAATCAGTAACTATCTTGAAACAAATGGACATGAGAACACAACAAATCAAAACCTATGAGATGCAGCAAAAGTAGTGCTGAGGGGGAAATTTATAGCCATATATGCCTATATTAAAAAAGAAGAAAGAGCTAAAATCAAAGACCTAATTGTACACCTGGGGGAATTAGAAAAAGAACAACAAACTAATCCCAAAGCAGGTAGAAAGAAGGAAATAACAAAGATTACAGCACAGCTAAATGAAATTGAAAATAAAGCACTAGAAAAAATTAACAAACCATAAGCTGATTCTTTGACATAAATTAAGTAGACAAACCCTTAGCTAGACTGACAAAGAAAAAGAGAGAGGATGCAAATACATATAATAAAAATGAGGAAGGGGGTATCACCACTATCCCACAGAAATAAAGAGTATCCTAAGAGGATACTTTGAAAAATTGTAAGCCAACAAGATGAATAACTTAGATTAAATGGACAAATTTCTAGAAATACACAAGCAGCCTACATTGAAGAAGGAAGAAATTGATAAACACAACAACCCAGTCACAAGTAACGAGATTAAATTATTCATCAAAAACCTCCAAACTAAGAAGAGCCCAGGCTTCACAGGGGAATTCTACCAATCATTCCAGAAAGAACGAACACCAATCTTGCTTAAACTCTTCCAAAAAATAAAAGTGGAGGGAACATTCTATGATGGAAACATCACCCTAATACCAAAGTCACATAAAGACACCACAAGAAAGGAAAACTACAGACCAATCTTTCTAAAGAAGCTGGATGCTAAAATTCTCACCAAAATACTTGCAAATCATACTGAACAACACATAAATTGAATTATACACCAAAACCAAGTGGGTTTCATCCCTGGTATTCAAGGATGTTCCAACATAAGAAAATCTATCAATGTAATGCACCACATTAACAGATCAAAAGAAAAAAATCACTTGAACATCTTTATTGATTCAGGAAAAGCATATGACAAAATACTGCACACTTTCTTGATAAAAACACTTCAAAAGATAGGAATAGAAGGAAACTTCCTCAACCTGTTAAATGATATTTATGAAAAACCCACAGCTAAGATCATATTCAATGGTGAAATGCTAAAGGCTTTCCCTCTAAGATCTGGAACAAGACAAGGATGCCCACCATCACCACTCTAATATAATATTGTGTTAGAAGAAGTACTTGCTTGAGCACTCAGACAAGAAAAAGATATAAAAGGCATCCAAATTGGAGAGGAAGAAGTGAAAATTTCACTATTTGCAGATGACATGATCCTATACATAGAAAGCCCTAAGAAATCTACAACAAAGCTTCTAGAGCTGAAAAATGAGTTCAGTAAAGTGGCAGGATGTAAGATCAACATGCAAAACTAAGTAGCACTTCTGTATACCAAAAAAGAGCAATCTGAAGAGGAAATCAATAAAACTTTCCATTTACAATAGCAACTAAAAGAATCTAATACATAGGAATAAACTTAACTAAGGATATAAAGGACTTGTACGCAGAAAACTACACAACATTGTTAAAGGAAATAAACATTATTGCTAAATAAATGGAAGAATATTTCCTGTTCATAGATTGGAACACTAAACATCATTAAGATGTTTGTCCTACTCAAATTGATTTAAATATTTAATGCAATCCCAATAAAAATTATAACAGCATTTTTTACTGAATTGGAAAAGCTAATTATGAAATTTATATGGAATGGCAATGGACCCCAAATAGCCAAAGACATATGGAAAAAGAAAAAGCAAAATTGGAGGAATCATACTACCTGATATTAAAACATACTACAAAGCTACAGTGGTTAAAACTGCATGGTATTGGCACAAGGCTAGACATACTGACCAATGGAAGAGAATTGAGAGTTCTGATATAGATCCTCAAATATATGGTCAACTGCTATTCAACAAGGTCACCAAGCCCACTCAACTGGGAGAGATTGGCTTCTTCAACAAATGGTGCTTAGAGAACAGGATATCCATTTCCAAACGAATAAGAGAGGATTACCATCTCATGCCCTATAAAAAAATTAAGATGTGTCAAAGATCTAAATATAAGAGGCAAGACTAAAAAGATCTAGAAGATAATGTAGGGAAGCATCTACTAGATCTTGTAGTAGGAAATGGTTTCATAAACTTTACACCTAAAGCATGAACAATGAAAAAAAATATATAAATGGGACCTCTTCAAAATTAAAAAAATTGCATTTTAAAGGAGTTTGTCAAGAAAGTGAAAAGGCAACCTACTCAATGGGAGAAAATATTTGGTTACCATCTACCTGATAAGGGCCTAATATCCAGCATATATAAAGAAATCCTACATCTCTAAAAAAAAAGACAACCCATTTCAAAAATGGGCAGGAGATTTGAATAGACACTTCTCCAAAGTAGAAATATAAATGGTTAAAAAGCACATGAAAAGATGCTCAAAATCACTAGCTATTTGGGAAATGCAAATCCAAACTACAATGAGATATCATCTTACACCCATCAGACTGGCAGCTATTAAAAAAACAGAAGACTCCAACTATTGGAGAGGATGTGGAGGAAATGGAACACTTATCCACTGCTGGTGGGAATGTAGAATGGTGCAGCCATTGTGGAGGACAGTTTGGCAGTTCCTCAGGAAGCTAACTATAGAACTGCCATATGATCCAGAAATCTCACTGCTGGGTATATACCCAGAATAATTGAAATCAAGGACACAAACAGATATATGCACACCAATGTTCATAGTGGCATTATTCACTATTGCCAAAAGTTGGAAGCAACCCAAATGTCCATCAAAAGATGAATGGATAAGAAAACTCTGGTATATACATACAATGGAATAATACTCAGCTGTAAGAGGGAATGCAGTATTAACACAGGGGATAACATAGATGAATCTTGAAGATCTTATGTTAATTGAAGTAAGCCAGTGACTGAAGGACAAATATTACATAACCTCACTGATATGAATTAAGCAAATTGAGAAGACTCACAGAGCTAGCATCTGGAAGATAGGTTTACAGGAGACAGAAAGGGAGTAGAGGATTGTGAGCCAAAGCCCATATGGGCAAAATCTATGATAAGGTGGAAGGGTGTAGTTGTGCAGTGAATGGGCATGCAGTGCTGCTGTTGGGTTCGGTGGTGCTGGTATGGGATGGGGGTATGGTGGCGGGTTTGGGTTAGACTATCCATGGAACTGTGGGGGGGTCCAGGGAAGGAGCAGGTGAAGTCTGGGGATTTGTAGGTCTGTGGTTAAAACTACAACGTTGGAAATGTTCTTTTGGCAAATGTCGCAGGGGAGGATTACTGGTGTGGGGTGATGGATGTGGCAGAGTGCATACAGGGCTGAGTGCACTTAGGACAGGCTTCTATGGAATATGTAAGTGTTCATCTTGTCATAATGTGTTATATCAGTGGTTGGAGACCCACACAGTAAACAAGAAAATATTAAACTCCCATCCTGGGAAGTTGTGCTATATTCTCAAATAGAGGGGCAAGAGTCTCCCGAGAATATAGGCAGTGACTAATAAAAGAAAAAAGACCAATATGTAAAGCCCTCAATATTATTGCAAGTAACAATAAATCTTATTCTTCAAAAAGTGAAACTTAGTGGTTACCATAGGTCCTGAGGGCAAGGGAAGGGAAAAATAGAATTGATGGAACATAGAGCATTTTTAGGACATTAGAATTGTTCCACATGATCTTGCAATAATGGATACAGGCAATTTTAAGTTTCATCAAAATTTATAAATGTGTACAGTACAAAATGTAAATCATAGTGTAAACCATTGACCATGGTCAGTAGCAATGCTACAATATTTGTATATCAATTGGAACAAATGTACCATCCATATGTAAAATGTTATTAATAGGGGAGGGGGAAAGGGGGAGGGCATTGGTTATATGGGAACCCCCTATAGTCTCTACATGACTTTTCATACATATCTTCTTTGAAGATAAAATGAAAAAAAAAAAAACAAAAAAGACACAGAGGGAATATACAGAAGAAAATCTCACTGTACTTACAAAACAACAGCTCTTACAGTGATGAAAGATATATTGTCTAAAAAAGTTTTATTAAAAATTTTTTTTGTATTTTTTCATATTTTATATGTTATTTTTAAAACTATCATTATTTTATTTTCTCATTATTTTTATTTGGTTACTTTTTTGACTTCATCTTTGGAGAGGTTTTAGATCACAGAAGGGTCACAACTTTGGCAGGGGAAGAACACTGCAGGGTGTCAGTGATGGGGGAATGCATGGGAGGGTGTTCATCTGGGGCAAGCCGCTAAGGCATATGAATGTGTTCAAGTGTTCATGGGACATTGCCACAGTGGTTGGAGATACACACAATAACTTATAGATTATCAAATTCCCATCCTGGGGATTTCTGCTATATTCTCTAATAGGACCACAAGAATCCACCTAGTACAGGGCAGTGTCTAGTGAAGGAAGATGGACCATTGCTCCAAGCCCTTGATATTGATGATTGTGCTTATGAACCTTTTCTTTTGAAATTGAAACTTAGCCTAGTATTATATATTGCCTAAGAGTTACCTCCTGAGGGGCTCCTTGTTGCTCAAATGTGGCCTCTCTCTAAGCCAAACTCACCATATAAGTGCACTACCTTCCCCTGGGTGTGGGACATGACTCCAGGGGATAAGCCTCCCTGGCACTGAAGGATTAGTAACAAGCACCAACTAGCAATGCACCTGGAAAAAGACCTTGCACCTGGAAAAAGACCTTGACCATAAGGGGGAAATGGTAAATACAAATGAGTTCTCATGGCTAAGAGATTTCAAAGTGAGTTGGGAGGTCATTCCAGAGGTTACACTTATGCATGGCTCAGCAGGATCTCACTGACTGCCACAGTAAATATTGCCTCAAATAGCAGAGCTCCTGAGGGCTCTAAAAACATCCAGCACTATAGGCAGAGTAGACAGCTCAGTAGTTTGGCACCCTGCCAGTGGGCCTTACCTTGGAACTTATGCTCCCCACTGTGACAGAGTTGGACTTATATGTGGTTTCCATACAAATGGCTCTTCTGCCCCTTCTATTTGAACCTATAATTAGTATTATACTTGATAGCTGTATGTTCAGGATACTTAAATCTTTGGTCCATCCATGTGCCAGTTGGGCACTGAATCTCAGCAGAGTTGCAACACCTATTCTCCAGTTCATTGGACACACCCAGGACAACTAACAAGGTGATGATGATGGACAACGCCCATCCCAAGGAACAGAGAGAGTATGCAACTGCAAGTAAGAGAGTTCCAATCATCTGCCCCATGGGATCTATGCCCCCTCTCAATTAGAGACAGTGTGGTCATTACCATTCCCAAATCCTCAAGATTGAGTAATGAACAATGGACTAAAGTAGACTTACTATTATTGTACTATAGACTTATTGTTTTTCTAGGAATGAAGAACTTTTATCATTATTGTGGATGCAGTGGCCACCAGAGGTTCTGAAGGGAGGAAGAGGAAAAAATATATGTAATAACCTATTCATGGTTCTAAATTTGTTAAGGGGGAATTTTCAGGACATTGCAATTGTCCTGCATAACATTGCAATGATGGATACAGGCCATTTTATATTTTGTCATAACATATAAAATTGTGCAGGATTGAGTGTAAACTATAATGTACACTATAGTCCCTGGTTAGTAGCAATGCTTCCATATCTACTTATCAATTTTAGCAAATGTACTGTATTTATGAAGGTTGTTGTTAATGGGTGAAAATGTGAGAGGGGGAGGGGGTGGGGCATATGGGAATCCCCTATATTTTTTATGTAACATGTAATCTAAAGTCTCGTTAAAAATTAAAATTAAAAATAAAAAAAAAATAAATCCCATTTGGCAGTTTTCATTAAATAAGATTATTCAATTGATTCATTATTATTTTAATGACAAATATAATTCAATTTATTTTTAACAAAGTACATTTCATTTATAAATCATTTTATAATTTTTTTATTCTTTCATTTTTGGTTTTAAATAATTCTGATTCATTTTATATTTCTTCCTTTTAAATTTACAAGTCCTGCAATGATTTTTCTTTCTGTTGAGGTTTACCTTTTGCCACTAACATTACAATTATATGCAAACTTCACTATTATTTGAGAAAAACATGCTATTTTTCCATTAATACACAACTTCACAAAAATGTGCTTTACACACCTCTGATTCACCCTCATCCAAATAAGATGATATGCAAAAAGAAAGCCAAATACTGAATGATTGCACTACTATGAACTAAATATATTTTGTAATCTCACTGAGTTACTAACTTGAATATGGGTACCAGAAAATAGAATGATTTTAGAGAATGGAAAGCCAAGGGTTAACTTCTGCAGAATTGGTAAAAAAGAATGTGTGTTAATCTTTGGAAATGAATAGAAAAGGTAGAAGCCCAACATAATGTTTGTAACAAGCAGTACTATTATGTGGGTATGGAAGTGGTTTAAAGGGAGAGTCTAAGGTCATGTATATTACTAAAGGGAAAGCTAAAATGTGTAACATGGAAGTGTATAGCATAGTAAAACCACGTATGAGATATGACCATGGTTAAAACTGCATATATAAGAACATTTTTCTTTGAAGCTGAACAAACATATGTTAATACTACAAAATGTTAATATAAGACAACAAATTATACTAATAGAAAGAAACCAGACACAGAGTACTACTTATTGTGTGATTCCAAATATAAAATGTAAATATAAATCAATTTATAAAGATGAAATTAGATTAGTGGTTATGTAGGGCTGGGGAAGGAATGTTAAGGGGTGTGGATTTTTTCTGTTTGGAGTAATGAAATTGTCCTAAAATTTTTTGTGGTGATGAATGTGATTATACTAAAAGTCATTGATCTTACACTTTGGATAGATCATATGATATGTGAATATATCTTAGTGAAACTGCTTAATAAATAAATAAATAAATAAGTGAGCAGGAATAGCCAGAATTAATAGCTATGTGTAGCAGGGGATACACAGAGAAATTGAGAGGTGAAGAATTTTCTTATTTGTCTTTTTTTGTTTATTGTAATTATTATTGAGAAATAATGGAAATGCTCTAATAATGATTGAAGTGATGAATGTACAAATATGTGATTATAACAAATATCATTGACTGTACACTTTGGACGAATAGCATGCCTTATTAATATGTATCAATAAAACTGATGTGTTTTTAAAAAAAAGAAAGCGTTTAGGATATTTTTACTTCCTCTTCATCACCTTTGTTCTTTTTTTCCATCAGAAAATAAGTCTTAAGAACACTTTTACTATACCCCACCCACTCCTTTTGTTTTCAAATCTCCATGTTGCTAGAATGTTTTGTATTTTCTTCCAGTTTTTTCATTTCCCTAAGAACGCTTTCCTTCAGTTTAAGAACACTTGCTTAGAATTCAAGTTACAAGTTACATATTCCCATAGGCTCCATAATTATTCAAAGAGAGAGAGAAGGAAGGTGAGAGAGAGATTTATTATTCACCACGGTTTCTTCTCCTACATCTTTCATCTTCCCACTTTATGAAAACTGTGTTCTCTTTGATAAATGAGAGTATTTACTTAAGCATTTTCTTCAGTAGGAGTTCATTAGTGATATTCCATCTGAATTTTTGCATAATGAGTGTTCTTCCTTTGCTGTGACAAGGGATTTTCTTGGCTGTGTAGAGAATCCATGAGTTTCACAGTGTACTTGCAATTGCCTGTAGATATTATTCCACAGTTTATTGGACGTCAGTGGGGCACATGAGATGACCAACATGAATTAAATATTTTGCATTGGAGGTGAGCTAGTCTTTCTGTCTGGAAGTCTGTAAGATTTGTTCCTGACCCTTATTTGGATGTACCTAATTGTAGGTCTTGTCTAATCATGTATGCCTGGAATTTTATGAGTTTCTTCAATATGCAACCTAGGATTTTCTTCATCCCAGGGAAATTTAATTCTTTGTTTATGTATTGTTTTTCCTTTCTGTCCCTTATCTCCTTCTACAATTCCTGATATTTATATTTTGGGTCAGTGCTAGGTCTCTCAATTTTTCATTCTTTGAGATAGTTTTTCCTTTTGTTATTCTATGCAATTAATTAAATCAAAGAGCGAAAGATTTTCCCCTTTACTTCACTACTGAATTATGTAACCAAGAATATATTTTTATTCCATCAAATAATTTGGGCTTTTTTTGGGAGGGGGGGCGGTTATTTCTTTATTGTATGTACATACACATACACACAAACACATATTCTTTGTCAGACACCAACTCTATATTTCTGGATGCATGTTTTTTTTTGTTTGGTTTCTTCTTCTCTCAGATACCTGATTTCCTAAGATGTGTTTTTACTTATCTTGGTCTGCTAGTTATGTCTGAGATCTAGAGTATAAGTCAAAGCATTTTCTCTCACTTTGATCTGTTACAGAGGAGGCGGGCATGTTGTGTTGCAGATCCCACTGGAGGAAGCCTCGCTGCTCTTTAATCTCTTCACTGTCTTGGGACCTCGGTGGACACAGTGTTAATTTATTTTCCTAACACACTAGTTGAGCCATTTCTTGGCCTGTTTAATACAAAGGCAAACAGAGACATCTATGTAAAACGCAGGTTGATAAATCCCTGAGGTCCAAGAGCTCTGAGGTCAGATGTTCCTGGAATCCAATCATTCATGGTTCTAACTTTGAACACATCAGTGCTGATCTCCAGATGCCAGCTCAACACATAAGGGGGAAATTTCTGCTTCTTGCTGGAACTTCAGTAGCATCTAAGATTTCACTCCATTCCACTCCTTGCAGTTTGGCAACTATTTCACCTTGGAGAAACAGGTAAACCAGAGTTGAAAATCGAAGAGATAGGAGTCAACTTTTGGTCATCTCTTCTAGAATTTTCTGTACCCAGCGTATTTGCATTTTTTTAAATTATTCATTTTCTTTATACATAAAGGATATAATATTCACCTGTATTTCTTCTAACCTTTTAAGATTTTCATTTTGTTTTTATATCTCTTCATTCTACATGCTATATATTAAATAAATTGGGTGTAGAACTTTTTCATGTGTGTACATTTTGTTATTTTCCCAAACATTTCCTTAAATGTATCACATTTAAGCCATTTTTAAAAACATGTTTAAAAAACAGTCAACAATCATTTCCCAAATTATTGTAATTCTTTAATATGCTCAATAGCTTTGGAAAATTTTACATTAACGTATGTGCAATGAAATCACTTCCTTATTTCATTTCTAGTATGTTCTTGGCTCTCCTTTTTTCATTATTTTAGTGATTAGCTGTGAAATTACTTTCCAAGCCAAAAAATCCTCAAGTTAATAATTTATGGTAATTGTATGAAATCTATAAATTAATTTGGGAGAAATTTTGGAATATTAGCATTTTCCACCCTTTAACAAATATTTAGATTGCTTTCTTTTAATCAATTTTCATTATTAAGCTATTGATAATTTATTCAAATTTTCATTTTTATTTCTATGAAAATGAATAAGTTGTGAAAATTATGTATGTATGTGAGTGTTTGTGTGTGTATATGAATATATATCACTCAACTTGGCTAAGAAAATATTCCCCTAGGAAGAAAAACCCTTTTCTTGTACAGTAAGTGATGGGAATATATAAAAAACTAATGATGTATTTATTTTGATTTTTAATTAGCCAAAAATAGAATAAATAATTTATTAATCTACTAGTTTAGGGATTATTTACTTGTCTCTCATACATTAAAAAATAATAAATACTCTTATAAAGTTAATTTGATTCACCCTTTCTTAGAGAATTTTTATAGCTTTATTGAAATTTAGAAAAATGAAAATGAACAAGAACTGCTAGTCTATAAAAGGTGTGATAATGCACTAATTTTACATATTTATTGTAAATTATATGGTGCTTTTAAAATTTGCATATATTCTTTATAGTCATAGATAGGTAATAAATCAGAGTAATTCATGATATCATGGCAGGGAGACATAATTTCTACTCATTTTTATTGTCTTTGACGTCTCATATGGCCCTGCCCTGACATGTCTTAATGGCTTGCCTAAACAAAATGAAACAGTTTGATGAATATAGAACACTGTTTCTGCCCCAGAAATATGACAAAGTAATTTTACCTTAATAAATTAAAGGAGGAAAAAGACTATCACATGATAGTCTTCATAGATCATACAGTATATCATATTTAATACACATTATTTTATGAACAAAAATAGAAACAAAACAAAATTTAAAAAAAAAATAATAAATTCCCTTGATGTATTAAAGATTACCTATCAGAAACCTAAAACAAGTAGCATGTTTAATGATAAAATATTAAAAATATTTTCACTAAATTCAGTAATAAGAAAGGTTTCTTACTCTCTTATTATTCAGCATAGTTTAGTGGGTTCTAGTCTGCAATAAGGCAACTATAAAGAAAATATCTTACAAATATTGGAAAGGTAATGCAAAACTGACATTTATGGCTGATTGTTTCTCAGATTTTCTAAGAGCATCAGCTGCAATATTGTTAAAATAATTAGACCATAGAGTAAGTTGGCAAAAAAGAAACTTTGGAAAATTAATAATTGGTTATAGTTATTTAGACAATGAATGAAAAATAAAGAGATTCACAGTGGCTAGCACACCCCCAAAGTTAATTTGGCTGGGTTTGTGAGGAGAGAGAGAAGAGGGACAGATGAGGGAGGGAGGGACAGAGAAGAGAGAGAGACATAAATTTGCTTTTTGTGAAAAAAGGCTTTCTGCTCCCTATAGATAAAGGTGATTCATAAGAAAGGAAAACATAGTCTTTCCCCTCCAAGGGAAGGAGCTATACTAAAGTGCTATTAGAAACTGGGCAGCTTTTAAACATCTAAGGAGATTAAGCAAAATTTGGGAGATATTTATGGAGTCCTTTTTGAGGAACATAACAATTATGGAACACAGAAGGGTCACAACTGTGGCAGGGGAGGATTACTGGTGCAGGATGTTGGTGATGGTGGAATGTGTGGGGAAGGGTGCCCCTGGGGCATGCCACTGTGGAATATGGATACGTTCAAGTGTTCATGGGGCATTGTCTCAGTGGGTGGAGACCCACACAATACACAATAACCACACAATAACATCCTAGGGAGTCCTGCTACATTCTCCAATATAATGGCAAGAATCCCCTGAATACAAGGGTAGTGGCTAGTGAAGGAAAACAGGCCATTATAACAGATCCTTGATATTGATGATTGTACTTCTGAACCTTTACTGGTGAAATTGAAATTTAACATAGTATTATATATTGCCTAAGAGTTACCTCCTGAAAACCTCCTTGTTGCTCAAATGTGGTCCCTCTCTAAACTAAACTCAGCATATAAATGCACACCTTCTCTGCTGGTGTGGGACATGACTCCTGGGGATGAGCCTCCTTGGCACCAAGGGATTACTACCAAGTGCCAACTAGCAATGCATCCAGAAAAAGACTTTGCCTCAAAGGAGGAAATATTAATACAAATGAGTTTTTATGGCTAAGAGATTTCAAAGTGCTTTGGGAGTTCATTCTAGAGGTTACACTTATGCATGTCTCAGCAGAATCTCATTGACTGCCACCCTGAACAGTATCTCAATGAATAGCAGAGATCCTGAGGGCTCTAGAGATATCTAGACACTATAAGCAGGGCAGAGAAGTTCAGGAATTTGGCACCCTGTCAGTGGGCCTTACTTTGGAATTTATGCTTTCCAGTGTAACAGAGTTAGACTCATTTATAGTTTCCCTACACATGGCTCTTCTGCCCCTTTTATCTGAACCTATAGTTAGCACTATACTTGTTAAATATATGTCCCAAGGACTTAAATCTTTGGTCCGTTCATGTGCTGGCTGAGCCCTGAATCTCAGCAGAGTTACAATACTTACTCTCCAGTTCATTGGACTCACCTAGGACAACTAACAAGGAGATGATTATGTACAACGCCCATCCCAAGGAACAGCAAGTATCTGTAACTGCAAGCAAGATAGTTCCATCTATTTGCCACATGGGATCTAAGCCCCCTCTCAGTTAAAAACAGTGTGGGTATCACCATCCCAAAACCCTCAAGACTGGGGAATGAAAAATGGACTAAAGTAGATTTATTATTATTCTATTATAGACTAACTATTATTCTAGCAACGGTAGAGCTTTTATCATTGATATAAAGGCAATGGCCACCAGAGGTTCTGAAGGGAGGGAGAGCGAAGAATAGCTGTAATATGAGAGCATTTTGGGGACATTGGAATTGTCCTGCATGACATTGCAATGATGTATATAGGCCATTATACATATTGTCATAACCTATAAAATAGTGCAGGGCAGAGTATAAATTATAATGTAAACTAGTCCATGGTTAGTAGCAATGCTTCAGTACGGGTTCATCAATTGTAACAAATGTACCACACTAATGAAGGATGTTGTTAATGTGGGAAAGTGTGGGAGGGAGAGGGGGTGGGACATATAGGAATCCCTTATATTTTTTATGTAACATTTATGTAATCCAAAGCTTCTTTAAAAATTAAAAAAAAAATTAAAAAATCCTTTTAACTAAGCATTTAGGCAGAATAGAAGGAAAAGAGTAAAATGAGGGCTTATGCAAATGAGAATGGAGACTGAGAGCATTGTAAGGGGGAGAAAAGAATGAAGAAATGAGGGCAGGAAAAATCGTTTGGGTTTTGGGAGCTCAAATGCTTGACTCTTAGCGATGAAGGTTGTTTCTGGCCTAGAAAGTGACTAGGGGAAGGGTAAGCATTCCAAGAGGGGCTCTGCAGGGCTCTAGGAGCCACTCTTACATCAGGGAGTGGGGAAGTTTGCCTGCATGCCGCCTCTGGAGTGAGGGGGAACATTGCCTTTCCTGAACTTCAGTTAGCTGACACAGTTTTTCCAGCTGCCACCTGAAGAATCACCAAGAATTCCAGTGCTTCCCGGGGCCACTGGACACTGAGCAACGTGTGAGGAAATTGGTTAAGAACACACAGGGTCGGGAGAAGAAATCCTAGGATTAAATCCCCACCGTGCCAGGAAGTTCCCTTGTTTTCTAGAGCTAGTTACTTAAACTCTGTGCTGCAATGTCATCATATTTCAAAGGGCATAATAACAGTGCCTACTTCACACTGTGGCTGTGAATATCAAATAAATTATATATGTAAGGTGTTCAGAGCAGTACCTTGCATATGAGAGAGACAACTGTTGTTATCATTACCACCATGGAAACAAATATTCCATATCTAGAGGAACCTGGAATAACTGAAAAGAAAAATGGGGATTCTTAGTTTCAAAACACCCCTGAACATAGCCCCATGTCAGGGAACAAAATAGGAAAAAAATAAAATGGCCACACTTTGATAGCCCCTGTTGAAAGTTGCTACAGGGACAAACAGAAAATTAAAAATTCCAGAACATTAAATCTAGGACATATGAACAACCATCTTTAAACACTGATTTTGTTGCTGAAAGACTATATTTCCTAAAATGTCCACACTCTGGGTAGTGGTGTAGGTTGTACTGTCCCTGAACCATTTCTGCAAACATTATGTTCTTCCTCAGTCGAAGACAAGCTTTGAAAATGACATGATTTATATGTGGGGCAATAGTATTTCTTACATATAAAAACAAGTTACTTTAGTTAGTTAGATAGTTCTTTTGTTAATAGTTATTTTTCATTTTCACAGGTTTAGTTTCTCACTTAGTAATGTGTCACAGACAAAAAAAAAACACAAATGCTTCTCAATGTGAAACTGGAAAATAACAACACATTTGTTTCTGAAGCTGGCTGGGTTTATTGGCAAAGGAGAATTACAACAAAATGCTTTGGCAAGATTTTATCAATCTATGCTTCTAGAATATATCACACTGGAGAACAATAGCAGCTTGCAAGAAAGAAAATATGAATTAAATACTGCTTTTTTCCAAAGAGACTTGAGTGTAAGACATTTTGCCAAATGTTTTAATTGTGCCTTGAAATTAAATCACAAATCCAAATTCCAATCCCCATAATCACTTGGTATGCACTATGTTGCACTGTTACTGAAGTTTCTTTTTATTTTGGGTTTTTAACCTCATACTCTCTGCCGTGACTGGACAGCTGGGCCTAAGCAGAGCAGTATCAAATTGATGACATTTCGTGACAGAATAAATGTTTTTAATTATGAAAGCTGCAGTGGATGGGGCAGATGCTGAATGTTTTTAAGTTCCCTTTTGCTCTGAAGACATATTTCCATAGCTGTGCATCATTAGTCAAGCATACATATTTGGATATTCATCTAGAACACATGAGCATATTTGTGCACCTGCCTCCTCCAATCAGTCTAGCATGTGCTAATGGGCTAGTTCAATGGAACAGTTGTTCCCAACTTTGAGGTTATAGAAGAAAACACAGAAACTGACATTAACTTAATAAGATCCAAAATTTGAATAATACATACACAGTTTATAGAACAGGTATATATTTATAGACTTCCTATGTGAAAATATTAAGTAGAAATAATTTTATGGATCTTCTTATTAATCAAGCATATAGCTATATTAGATATATACATTTATATATGACATAGGCTAACGTTAATGAAATGAATAAAAAGCAAAACATTATTTGATTTTATACTCTTTAGTACACATTTTTCAACAGGAGTATTGTATTATCTAGTTGTTTGTCCATAAATAATTTAGAAACTAGAATGACATAAGAAATGCCTACGCTCATGTAACTATCTTTACCAAACTATTCAATTTTTTCTATTCAAAGACATTTTTGTCCATAAAAATCATTTTTAATTTTCTTGTAAATCAGTGAGAAATTGAGATTGATTGGGAATAATTTCAATGACTTATCCTTTAAATAGAATACAATAATTTTGCTATTCCGGGTGCTGGGGAAGGCACCACAGTGTTTAGTGGTCATGTCGCAGTCTTCTCCTACCCTCCTCCATTTCCCCTCTTTCTTGATTGTGCGCAGATGTTTCAGTTTGTTTGCCATTTAGCAGCACGAAGGAGACGTTAGGTCTAATGGAACTGTGTGACCCTACCTTGAACCTTGAATCCCAAACCCGGAACAAGCAGCCTCAGTTGCTCATCAAGCCGGAACCTCTGCAAAAGGTTCACTGATGTATGCTTTTTGCTCAGTGGCAGCGCCACTTCCTCCTCGGTTGAATACATGCCGAACGGTCAGCGGCACAGGCTTCTCTCATCCTCTAGGCTAAGCGGGGGTACCTTCCCTTGGACATACCATGATGGGATCTCTTTTCCTGTTCTTTTGTGCTGGGTAAGTAATAAAGTGGTCGTTTGTTGAGAATCTCTCTTGTGTCTGAGCCTGTCTTCCCACGACAGCACCATAAAGCAACTTGCTCCACACCAGGGCTCCCATTTAAATTTGAACAATTAGAAACACATGAGTATTTTGTGACTGGCCCTAATGATCAAGTTTGGCTAGTAGTTATTCCGGAAACAATAGTATTTAATAACAGGAATGATAAAGATGATGGTGGTGGTGATGATGATATTTGTTTAGTACCTAGTATTTGCTAGTCACTATTCTAAATGCATTTAAAAGTATTAGCAACTCATAATTCTCACAACAACCCTATGGAGTAGGAATAATTATTCCTCATTTTGCAGTTGAAGAAACTGAGAAACAGAGAGGGTATATAATTTGGCTCAACAGTTATTAAATTGTAGAATAAGAGTTTGGACCCAAATAGCTTGGCTCCCAGCTCTCAATCACTTTGCCCTGTATTGTATAGGAAAAATCAGGGGATTCATATCCAAAGTTCATTGATTATCAGTAGATCAGTGCAGTTAAGAAATACTTTTCTTATCTAAACCTCAGTTTGCATAAATTGTTAAATGGGTACATTATTATTAATGCCAATAAAGGTGCAACGGAGCTTGCAGTAAGATAATCTATAAGAAAAGATATTGGTAAAGTATTACTGCTTTTTTATAATTGTAATTTATATCACTAAAATGTATTATTAGAAACTGGTATTATTATATTGTCAAATAATATTAAACAAACAAGATGTATATAAATTTTAAAGAAAAAACATTCTAAAGGATTGTAGAGATAGGTGTTTAAGTGAAAATAACCAAGAGAACTAAACAGCAGATTGTTGTAATAAAGTTTATTTATATGTGCAAAGAAACACTTGTGAATGTATGTATCTACAGAATTGTCTGTTTCATCAAAGACTACAGGGAGCAAAGTTGTGGAAAATATTAATACAATACTTACTCCATAAATCCAGAATTCCGAATGAATCTGGAAAATAGAGAACTGAAAAGCCGCATCACAAAATAAAACTGTCCATTACAGTTAGGGTCAAGGTAGTAGGAACACTGCTGATGAACCTAGAAAATTTTAAGTAGCAAGAACTACAGTATCAGAAAAGGAAAAGTGAAAATGAGCAAAGCCAGGGAGATCACACTGTAACCGAAGTATCATAAGCTGCAAAAGTTCATACTGAATGTCTTAATTCTACATTCTCTAGAAAAACATTTTTCAACATTCAAACAAAGGGGTGCACAGCCAAATATTCACAATGGCAACCATATAATTGTTTATACATTATTTAAGTAAGCTAATATTTAAGAAGAATATCGATCAATCCGAAATGGACATCGTTTGGCATCTTATGACTGGCTGAAAGTAACCACATCCAAAATATTTAGCTTTTACAGTTTTAGAGGTAGTATCCAAATAATCTAGGAAAATTTGGGGCTAGGAATTAGTAGAAAAAATAACTACCTTACAGGTACGCTTACCTGAGCATGAGGATTTTAAGGAAGAAGAGAGAGAAGCACATAGTAATTCTACACAGGAAATCATACAAGGTCCTGCGACTGTAATTTACATCAATTCAGGATGTGGTCTGGAAAAAGAACAAAGGTAGTGCTGCTCTTTAACTGAAAATATAAAAGCTAGGAAACAGTATGTGACATAGCAATACAATATCTAAGAGAACAATTATGTAAGCACTTCCTTAGAAGTTGATCAAAGCTAAAATTAGTTATGATTGTATATTATGTTGGTATCAAGTATTTCACCATGATTATTTAGTTTTATTTCAATATTTGAGTGTTTTTGAGGCGCATTTACTTTGACTTCAATTGAACGAACAAGTGCGCAGTATTTTCAGACTACCATATGC